>OZ023217.1:22189511-22383220 GCA_963995525.1 Escarpia spicata
GTCATTTGTCAATACGGGATTTCCACCAACTTCTAACCTTAATGTTTCTGGTGTTTGTAGCAGGCGCTTTGGGGTTTGCATCGAGTGCAAATAGTGATTATTGGTCATCATTACAACTAGCCTCTCGTGTAATATTATGTCAACCTATTACTGTTGACAATGTCGCAGTGTTTAATACAATTATGTAATTGACACACTCACCAAGTGTTTTCAGTTTGATTGCATAAAGTGCATGTAGCTAATGCCTCACCACTTTTGTTAAATTCTAAATATAATCTCAATATAATTAGAATATTTATGACTTTAAAATACGTGTGTAACCCTCTGTCTTGAAGGGTATGTTTGTTTGTTTGTTATAAAATGTGTTGATAATTGTGTGTATTGTAAAATAGCCTTGAGGTCTTGTAGACTAGTGCATTGTGCAGTGGTCGATTAAGATCTTATTTTATATGATCAATTACTGAATTTTTTATTTCCTTTACTTGTTTCCACAAGATATAGCGACTGAATATTTGTAATAACAAATTTAGTATTTGTTAATGTCTATGCGGAAATAACATTGTTTTGAAAACTGAATTTGTAAAAACAAAGTCAGTATTTGTTAATCTTAATGTGGAAATAACATTGATTAATTCAATCAAAAAGCGCACGTGTTAGCAAACATGTGCGCTATTTAAATATGACATATGAAAACATATAAAAAAAGTTGTTGACCAAAATCAACAGAGATAACCAAATACCTACATACGAGAAGAAGCTGTATGAGACATGCAATTGCTGCCAAATACCCGCGTAAACAACCCGGGGGAAGATGGATGTGATACACGGAGAACGTCAGTAAGTAACGAGCAACGAACTGATGACGACATTGCGGAGGCGTCTGTTCAGCTCGAATCAGTGGCGCCGGTTGACAGGATCGGTCAGGCCCGACAAATCACATTGTCGCGCTTACATTTATCCGGCGTTAAATTTTATCCGGTTGACGTTTCTGCGCATGCGCGAGCCAGTAGTTGACATTAGTTGTCAGTGGGTATGTTTATGTTGCCTAGGGGCACGTGTCCCCCAGACCTTTGGAATTTGGCTACCCGTAGACCTTTCGGAATGGGCCCACGTGACCGTGCCCCCTAGATCCTTGGAAATGTGCCCCCGTTGAGGTAACAATGTGAAGTTACGCCGACGCGGTGTCGAAAATTTTTCGACAACACCTCCTACGCATACACAGAGAAACACACACACACACACACACACACACACACACACACACACACACACACACACACACACACACACACACACACACACACACACACACACACACACACACACACACACACACACACACACACACACACACACACACACACACACACACACACACACACACACACACACACACACACACACACACACACACACACACACACATTTGGGGCACGTATTTCGATTAAAATATAATTTTACAAAACAACTTTGTTATTTATTACCTTCACATTAACTCAATCGAAGTAAACAGGTATTTTTTTGGTAAATTTGTAGCCCCATTTTAAAGACGCTCGTGATTCCTTTCCACTGTCTGTTTGTCCCACTTCAGTGATTTTTTTAAATTTAAAAGTGATGTAATGTTAATCATCACTGTTCCAGTTTCCTACTTAACCAGTTGATACATGTCGTTAATAGCGGAAATAAAAGTGTGCTCTCTCAGAATGACCACCAACTAAGACTTTCCACCGTCATAGGACATTGTTACAATGTCCTGCCCTTTTATTGTGAAAAGGGCAGATCTACTTGCTGAACTCTGTCTCAGTAAGTTGTATTTTAACCACTGAAAGGAAATTGCCCTTTTCAAGCTTTTGTGAAAAGCCGCCTTATTTTGTACCATGAAATCAGCACTTTTCGGACCTCACCTACTTCAATTTGCCCTTTTATGGAACAAAACCTAGCCTTTCGGGTTTGCCTCCCACATAGTCGCCCCTTTGTGAAAAGATTGCACGTGCTGCCATTTTGGGGCGTTCTGCTCCATAACTTGCTGCTTTACAGACACTGACCTTTGTTACCGTGAGAAGCGCCATTCGGGGACCTTCCTCTTAACACATTGCCATTTAATGGGTGTAAAGGGAATGGTGTGTCTTTGTACCATCGGATGTGTCGTTTTAGGGGGTTCCGCTTCAGGACGATATCCACAGTGAAAACTAACAAATACACTGATAAAAATAATCCACACAGGCCTACATTAATCAGAGGGGAATGTGAAGGTCAATTCAATTCTTTATTTCCAATTGAGAATACAACATACAATATATATACATATTATAGTTGACACAGTTCAACATGGAAAGGGGGAAAGTAGAAGCTCATTGCTTATTATGCACTTTCCCCGACATCATTATAACATGGTCATAATCTTAAACACAGTGTTAGTAACATAAAGAAAATGCTATTGTTAAAGTGAGACCACTACTACAATCGTGCTTCCAAATACTTTCTGAACCTTAACAATAATAACGAAATTAATTACATGACTTATACTCTTCAATTAAGTAATGTTTATATTG
Source organism: Escarpia spicata (assembly GCA_963995525.1). Lineage (NCBI taxonomy): Eukaryota > Metazoa > Annelida > Polychaeta > Sabellida > Siboglinidae > Escarpia > Escarpia spicata. The sequence continues at coordinate 22,192,064 of OZ023217.1, forward strand.
TTTTTTGAGATTTCTTACAGTAAGTGATCTCTTTATGTGCTCGTCTAAACAATTCCATAATTTAATACCATACACAGATATACACTTAGCCTTTAACGTGGTTCGGGCATAAACATGTTTAGTTTATTTCTTTGGCGTGTTACATAGGGTGTAGTATATTTGGCATTGAAAAAGAATTGAAGGTTATCAGGCAACAACTTATTGTTAGCTTTAAACATTACGATAGAAATGTTTAATTTTATTAAGTCATAAAGTTTAAGAATGCGTAGATCATAAAATAATGTATTAGTATGGCTTAGTGGATTCTTCTTACATATTATTCGTACAACTTTCTTTTGTAATATATAAACACCGTTAATATATGTTGTATACGCATTTCCCCAAACTTCGCAGCAGTATGATAAATACGGGAGAAATAATGAACAATATAGTATAAAAAGCGACTTTTTATCTAATAAATATTTAGCCCTGTAAATAATGGCGATAGTTTTTGTTAGTTTAGACTTGATCATATTTATATGATCTTTCCAGCTAAGCTTATCGTCTATTAAGACACCTAAAAACTTAGTAACATATACTCTATCAATAGTTGTATTATCGATTTTTATATCAATATTTGTTGTTTTACTATAGTTGGTAAACAACATGTAGTTTGTCTTAGCAACGTTTAAGGATAATTTATTTACTGAAAACCAGATATGTAGTTTTTGTAGTTCGTCGCTGACAATTTTGCTTAGCTGGGCTGGATCTTTCCCAGAACAAAATATATTTGTATCATCCGCAAAAAGAATGAATTTTAGTATATCTGAACAATTACAAATATCATTTATGTATAGTATAAATAATTTTGGACCCAGAATGGAGCCTTGTGGTACTCCACATAACACCTGTAATAAATCTGAATTGCAGTCATCTATGCTGACATACTGTAGTCTGTTATACAAGTAACTTTTCAGCCACTCGCTGGCCATCCCTCTGATACCATAAGCCTCTAATTTTCGGAGTAATAAATTATGATCAATTGTATCAAATGCTTTTTTAAATCAATAAATACACCAATTGTGCAATTCTTTTGGTCTAAGGCAGCAGTAATATTTTCAGTTAGTTCTAACAGAGCCATTGAAGTTGACATTTTTGTCCTAAACCCATATTGACTGCTGTTTAAAATGTCATACTTTTCTATAAATTTATCTAGCCTAGAATTAAATAATTGTTCTAATAGTTTTGAAAATTGCGGAAGTAGAGATACTGGTCTATAGTTAGTAAAAACATTCTTTTCCCCTGCCTTAAATATAGGAATTACTTTGGCAATTTTCATTTTATTGGGAAATACACCACTACTAAATGATTTGTTACATATATGAGTAAACGGTATTACAACATTGGAAATTACCTGTTTAACAATTATCATATCAACATTGTCATAACCTGTAGATTTTTTGTTTTTACAACCGTTAACAATATTCATCACTTCCTGTTCTTCTACCCCAGGTAAGAACATGGTGTTGGTGTTCGTATTTTGTAAAAAAATCAAGCACACTTGTATTTCCATTTGGTACTCTTATATTTTTTGCAAGATTTGGTCCTACATTTACGAAAAAATCGTTGAAACCATTAACAATATCTGTTGTATTTCTGGTCAATCTTCCATTGCTAATGAAAGAGTTTGGGTAACATGACTGTAGTTGTCGTTTCTTTATAATTGAATTTAAAATTTTCCACGTACCCTTTACATTATATTTTTCTTTGACTAATAATTTATTGTAATATTCTTTTTCACAAAATCTAAGAATAGAAGTAAGTTTATTTTTGTAAGTTGAATATTTACATTTAGATTTTGTTGTTCTATGCCGCAAAAACTGTTTGTACAAATTATTTTTCTTTTTACAAGCATTGCGCAAACCTCTATTGAACCAGGGTTTGCTCTTTGAGGTAGGTGTATTCATGCATATTTTCTTAATTGGACAATTCTTATCATACAAGCTGGTGAATGTGTCCATAAAATTAGTGTAGGCTATATCTGCGTCGGATTCATTTAAAACCGTATCCCAGTTTACAGCAGAAAGATCACTGTTAAAGGATTTTATACAATCATCACTCAGTTTTCTGATACATCTGTATTTGTTTACAGTGATTCTATTTATATGTGAACAATTACAAACACAAAATACAGGTAAATGATCACTAATATCAGTTATAAGTAACCCGCTAGTAATACTATTATTCAGTTCATTTGTGAAAATGTTATCAATTAAAGTTGCACTGTGATCTGTAATTCTGCTCGGCTTGTCAATTAAGGGATATATACCTAGACTAAACAACATATCCACAAAATGTGTTGTACCATTGTTGGTGTTATACTTTAAAAGATCTATATTGAAATCACCACATATAAATATTGTTTTGTTAGTGTTCCTAACTGTCTTGATCATTGATTCAAGTTGATCAGTAAACATATCTATATTATTTCCTGGCGCTCTATATATACAACTAACGATGATGTTTTTCATATTACCTATACGTAATTCGACTGTAATACATTCCAATACATCATCAATTACCATAGACATGGTCTGTATTACCTTGAATTCAATTGATACGTTAACATAAATAGCCACTCCGCCACCTTTCTTATTGTTTATATTTCTGTAAATAACATCATACCCATTCAACAGTATATCTAAGGTAATGGGTTTGGGAGGATATCAAGAATTGGGACGAAAAGTGGGGCTGGGGAAACGTCCTTGAGTGTTTTTATTTTAAATACCCTGAGCTGTACCATAAATGTGGACGTAGGTAGCTCGTCGTGCAAGACTTGTAACAACTTCTGGCCTTTTTATAGGTTCTAAGACTTCTGTCAATCCTCTTTACGCGAATCGCGCACCATAAACTGGTATCCATGTTACACCTGTTTAAACTGTTTGCTTCATTTTGTGCAGAAAATGGGTTTCGATATATGCGAATAAAGTATATAACAAACATCAGACAGACAATACAAGACACCGATAGCGCGGAAACTGCGGTGTGTTGACGCGTATAGATTGCACTTGAAATGTTATATTACACCTCGCGGTATCGAGGTTCTTCAGTCAGCAGTTTTTTTTATAGTTACAGTGGGTGCCACTGACAGACACAGCCGATATATGACCAGCACTGCTTGTAATTGGTCCGGACTATAACAATAATCCTAGTTACCGTTACCTGGATATTAATTGTTGTTGCTATGACCGTGGCACACACACACACACACACACACACACACACACACACACACACACACACACACACACACACACACACACACACACACACACACACACACACACACACACACACACACACACACACACACACACACACACACACACACACACACACACACACACACACACACACACACACACACACACACACACACACACACACACACACACACACACACACACACACACACACACACACACACACACACACACACACACACACACACACACACACACACACACACACACACACACACACACACCACACCACACACACACACACACACACACACACACACACACACACACACACACACACACACACACACACACACACACACACACACACACACACACACACACACACACACACACACACACACACACACACACACACACACACACACACACACACACACACACACACACACACACACACACACACACACACATAGTATGCACAGAAACATCATCAGGATAAATTTAACGCCCTGATAAATGTAAAGCCCGGCGCGGCGCCAGCTCATGACGCGTTTCTGCGGCCGATCTGCTCGTGTGCGGGTGATTTAGTTAGGCCGTGGGCCTCGCGAGCCGGCGGAAAGATTATCTGTCGGGTTTGATATTAACTGCATTGCGTAAGCGCGATTCTCTCGTCTGCGGGCAACATGAGGTATCAACTCAGCCGCGAAAGTAATGTAGCCAAAGAGATCACGTACCGCGATCATGTGATAACTGTTCGAGTCAATTTCCGAAGACAAATTTGTTGAGATTTGGAAAGAGTATCCATGTCGATATGACGTCCGGTCAGAGAGTTTAGGAATGGAGACCTGAGAGACCAAGCAATGCAGCGAACTGCTGAGGAAATCGGTCAAAGTGGTAAGTATTGATAAACTCTATTCCGTACTGAGCGGTATCAAGACAAGTTCCTTTTTGACTGGGCAGGTACTCGTGAACATTACATCTTCATATACATCGAACTCGGCCGCCAACGGCCATATGAATATGATCTATTCACGATATAGTTTACTATTTCCTAGGCTAAAGTTGAAATATAATGTGTATTCCATGTCACTCATGTAGGCCTATAGGAATCTAGCAGACAGGCAATTCTCATTGACTTATTGACATTTTCAAGGCCAAACAATTCAAAAGCACAACATAACGCCTCAGGTTGAAGAGTGATGCCATAAATCTATTGAAAATCTTCGGGCCATCAGAAATTAAACAATTTTGGCCACCTATTCTGTCTACTGACCACGACGGACCACTTATTTCTTCTAAGTTTGTGTAGAGCCATGCTTTAAATTTTTTTTGTTTTTATTCTAAATAATTGACTGCCTGTATCTGCAGTAAAATGAAGAAATACACATATTTATTTCCCCCTTTTTCAGCTGATTGGGTGAAGAACAAAATACGGCAGCTACGCAACAGCTATGGCAAAGCAAGAAAACAAGGCAGCTAGTGGCAGCACACGCAAACAAGTGACGAAGAGAACGGATTGGACCATGGAGAGATTGCAGTTTCTGGCTCCGTTTGTGGGTGAAAGAGACACTGTATGCTACTTGAATGTTGTGGGTATAGACATTTTTTTTTAATATGAAATAAATCAAGTCTTTTTATATAAGACTACATAACTTGTATTAAAACTCCTATGACCATGTAAGCACGACAGTCGTAGCTGGTGCTAAATATTTTCCGCTAGATACGCGGTTGCGCAGAAACGTCAACCGGATAAAATGTAACGCCCGGAAAGATGTAAACGCCACAACGTACATTGATATTGGTCTTCTGATTTTTTTACTTGACACCTTCAACGGAAAATTAAACTTCCACGTGCCAGCATATAATGCATGGTTACATTGGAACGGTTGTACCGCATGAAACGGCTCCATATTTGAATTTTTTTTTTGGGTTATCACAAAAATGAAATTTTTTTTTTCTTAGTATTTTACGTACTGTCGTGTTTCGATTAATTAGAAGATAAAACAATAATTACTGACAGCTATAATTTTTATTGCTGACAGAAATAGTCACGAGCCTCTACTAAATTGGTAACGCCAAAATGTGCTGCCATCTACAGGAGTTCGTATAAACCACGCCATAGCTTTCCCGTTGGTCGTTTTTTCCGACCCTTTCTGCAACAGTTCGCCGTCTATGATGATACACTGTGACGTATTTAGCGTACGACTCCGCTTGGAAATATTTTTAACAGTTTTCCTATGTAACCAATTGCTCCGCTACATTTATGGTAAACTAACATCCGTGTCCTGGTAATCCATAGGGTTTACGACACCCTAGATACACCACTAATGGTTACTACACATTGTACGCAATTTTTAGAGCGGCCTTAGATTTGTTTCCTTTCCAATCTCTTAAAGAAGAAACCAGAATAAATTGCCGACCACTATGCGAAATATTCCATAAAACTGTAGCGTTACCGTTACAGAAAGTGCTGCCATCTACTGGATGTAATTAGCCTATTTTCAGTTGTAAATTATATTTTAGACATTTAGAATGATGTCAACTTCGACACCATAAATGTTACTGCTTAACAAAACACTACATTATTACAAGCTTCTTTGTGAATATCCTCGATTATTCAGGCTTCGTGATGTGGCGCCACTGTTTTACAGGGCTGAGTCCTCTTCAGAACGATGGTTCTGGCAGCAGCTAAAGAAGAGCCCGTAAGGGTTTTTCCATTTACCTGTACAAACATCGTTAGAAAGAACACGACTTTTAAACAAACTTTCGAAACAAACAGGCAAGGTAGGTTGAAGGAGATTGCCCAAATTACGAAACCGCAGTAGACCTAGGTGCATGGACTCTAACCCCGCTCGACAGCCCGACTCGACTACCAGCGGTGCTACTGCACCCGTCCCTCCCATGTCAATCGTAAACCTATTAATAGTACACAACATGGACAGTTGGTGTTATTTGTTATTATTAATTACATATGTACCTTTGTTCTACCTATGAATTACGAATCAACACAGATGTGCGACGAGGAAAAAATGATGTGTAGCCTACATACTAGATGGGAGTCTTTCTCAATACGGACTTAGGGCCATACTATAATATTAGCGGGGTGTACCAGCCAGCGTTACGATGCGTTCGTTACAAGGGTGTGGGGTTCTCAAGTGTCCAAATTTAGCGTTACGTGCAATATGGATGGCCACTAAATAAGCAAATGCGGACCCCCGTTTTGCTTGAACGACTGTCAGTTGGGGTTCAGATCGGTGTATTTTGTGGATCCATGATGTGTGAGGGTGTTTTGTGAGCCTCAAGAGGCGGGACAGTGGCTGCACGCAACCCGTTGGTCAAATTCTAGATGTGTGCCTGATCATGTTGTCAAAATCGGGCCATGCTGGTTCCAATAGCGTAATTTACTTACTGGTGTTTAATACAAAAGTGCGTGTGAAATGATTTTGTGTTTTAACCCTTCCTATAATCATACGCACGCACACATTAAACAAAAAATTCTCGAATAATTACTTAGTCAGTGATCGGTTTATTCAAAAGTATTTAGGGTTGACCTGTAGGGAAACGACGTGCAAAACGGGCCCCCTCCCCAAAACGGGCCGCAGCCGTTTGGCGTTATTGTACTATATACAGCTAAATTTGTGGTGGCATAATAATAATAATAATAATACAATTCTTAAGCAAAACAATAATACTAATGTATTTTATTAAATAGTATATGGTGTGGATTTAGATACGCGTGTGCGCTTGAGTAGTTGTAACGTGTAACTCTGTCCAGGTAATATTGACATTATTGCAAACTGTACGCTGTATTGAACAATAATTCTACACCTAATTTGATTGTGAACGTATACGGACGACTGTAACGTCATCAGTTGTAACGTGAACATTTTATCTTTCCGGATTTTAGTGCTTTGGTAAGACAGCACTGTGCACTGTGCACTTATAGTGCCATCTCCAGCGGACTGTGACGATCACCATGGTGATCGGGTATTCAAGCTATCAGCTGAGACAACTAATGCAACATACTTCTAAAGCTGTCATGCGTGTGACCAAGTCTGTGTTCTGCGACTTAAGACAATTGGGCATCTGCAACGCTAGGCCGACCCAGAGGGGGACCAGAGGTGGTCAAAGACAGTGGTCGCGGTCAAAGGTAATGCCGCCCACCAGCACGAACAATACTGGCCCAGCGACGGACTATGGCAAAAGTTGCGCAATACAGATACGGATAACCACTGGGATCGGTCATCGACAACCACCAACACATCATAACAGTACTGTGAGGTCTACTCCTAGAAGTGGGGCAAGTGCATGTCAACATAAACAATCCAGTGCTCATGGTCACGGTCAGATCACTAGTGCATTAGTTGTAAACAAGAACAATTTGGTGAGGATTAAATGTGACTATGAGCATGTACAACCTGCGAAGAAGTATCTTCGGGTATGTTGCCTTAATTCAAGATCCATCAAGAACAAGGCATCGTCTCTGAGCGACTACATTATTACACAGGACTATGACGCTGTTGCTCTCACAGAGACGTGGCTGGGGACTTCCAAGAAATGCATTGGTCAGTTGGTCCCTTCTGGGTATACCACGAAACATGTACCCCGTCCTGGCAGTAGAAATGGAGGTGGTGTGGCATTGCTTTATAAGTCTGCCATATCATTCCACCTCCATGGCTCCAGTACCACTGGCGACTACACAAACTTTGAACAATGGATTGTGATTTGGATACGGGTGACACAACTGTGCGTCTGGCCGTGGTGTATCGACCCCCCACCATCAAAACACACCGGCCTGACCATTCCCTAATTCTTTGACCAGTGGTCTACATTTTGCGCCGGCTACGCTACCCACGACAAGGATATGCTGATAGTTGGAGACCTTGACTTTCACGTTGATGTCGAAAGCGATCGTGATGCTCAGCGATTTATGGATACAATCAAAGCGTGTGGCCTGCAACAACATGTACATGAACCGACCCATGTGCTCGGCCATACGTTGGACGTCGTGATCAGCAGAGATACCAATCACATCGTATCCGACATCACCGTCATCGAACCCGGAATTTGTGACCACCTTGGGAAGCTTACACGTGACCACTTCGCTGTTGGTTTCACCGCGACCCTGGCCAAACATGTTCCCATACAGAAGACTGTTTCCTTCAGGAAGCTACGTGCCATAGACGTGGAAGCTTTTAAGCAGGGCATTGTGGCTTCCCCCATGTTACAAACTACGGATGGTGATGTGGATGGTTTGGTAAGTGCTTTTACTGAAGGACTCACATCGCTCATTGATAAGCACGCACCACTTCGTACTAAAACCATCACGCAACATCCAGATTGCCCACGGTACACTGAAGAATTACATGAGGCTAAACATCTCCGACGGAAGCTGGATCACCGATGGCAGAAGAATCGCCTGACTGTTAACCACCATATATATAGAGACCAATGTGTTGTGGTGAACAAACTCCTAAAACAAACCAGGACAGCATACTATTCGGAAAAGATCACTGCCTGCACCCATGACCAGAAGGCCATCTACAAAGTGGCGAAACATCTGCTTGCTGAAAGGCGGTCTCCATCTCTTCCTCAAACGGCGTCTCCCAGTGAACTAACCCAGATGTTTAGCTCTTTCTTTATGGAGAAGATACAAAACTCCAGATGGACCAGGTGCATGGTGTTGACCTGGACGTTGACGCCTCATCTGTGACTACACCACTGGAGAGGTTTACTCGCGCATCTGATGATGAAGTGAAGACTCTCATCCTGAAGTGACCTGATAAATCCTGCGACCTCGATCCGGTGCCCACGTGGCTTCTAACGTTGTGTGTAGATGAGCTACTCCCTATATCACCGCGATTGTCAACGCCTCTATGAATAGTAGCTGTGTGCCTCGTGCATTCAAGTGTGTTCATATGCGACCATTACTCAAGAAAGCAATACTCGATCCAGACAACCTGAAACACTACTGATATAAGATAATAGCCTAATAGACACAGGACGCTCATCGCTTAAATTAGTGACCACCAACTCAAGATAGATACGAAAGGTTATTTCGACATTAGGAAATACATGTTGACAGGCTTCTCATGCATCGCCTTATACATAACGTGTTCTCTGCCTATGCCGTCACTTTCCTCATTTTTGAGAATTCACCTCAGTACCAAGTCGATGATAGACATCGTCTTTGAGCTAGTCAATCAGAGTATGAAATATACATGTGGAAAATGTTAGAACCATCGAGCACGTATATTATCTAGCGTAGAACCCATTTGTTTGCAGGTGATGTTTCATTACCTGCATTCGTTTGACCCCAAAGCCATGGAGCCATGATGCAAGAAACGTTTGTGGATACCCCACTATAAACTTATGTGTGGAAGCTCCTGAGCAACCGCCTTTCCGTCCTTACCCTAAACCAAACACTTGAACAGTGTCACTGCCCGTGCCAACATAAATGCTTGGCCATATCTGACGCAACCTACGAGAAACCACAAAGAAGATATGACAATAAGCCTATAAGCTTCTATATAATCCACTGGCGTAGGAACGTGGTGAATAATGGGGGGGGGGGGGAGGGACTGAAACTCACAAAACTTCCAATTGCATCCTCCTGAGGCTCGCCAAAACATCCCATCTTGACGCTCTCCAAAACCTCGATTTGCACACCCCTTTCAGGCGCACCAAAACCCACCTCTAAGCTGTCAGAAACCTCCAGTTGCACCAAGACAAAACAAAACTCCACCTTCACCCTCTAAATATTCGGGGGCTAACCCTATATCTAGCCTCGTCACCTCAAATATTAGGAAGAGGTAAACCACATTGAAAATATAATTGGTACTCTGTTGGTAGAAGACAACAGTCTTGCCTTCTCTTGTGTATGTTAGGTTTCGAAACCAACATATTACCACCAACGGTAACCATCGCCTTCCAAATGCTGCCTAATAAACATTACAAGATACGTTACCACCCAAATAAATATCAAATTACCGCACCTCGTAATCAGGTCTACAGCAATTCTTTCCGTCACGCGTTGTTATCTGGTGGAAAGCCCTCCTTGGAGTGTTGATGGTTCCGTAGTCCATACGTCTAGCCCTTCAGGGGAACGTTGTCTCATGTTTCTAAGCAGCGGTCTGTACTTTCAATCGTACTTTGTGTATACACCATCACATCTGGCACATGACAGTTACAATAAATAGTTATGTAGACGGGACATGTTTTCACAAAATGATTCGTGGTCTTTCTAAAACAACTGCTACTGTGCTAATAAAAATAATATTTACTCCCTGCTCTTGTGAACAGATACATTATGAATTCGAAGTGTCATATGTTACATCCTGCTCATATTGCCCTAAGCGATTTGTTACCTATCTGTTCAACTGTGGCATCACATTTCCGCCCGTCTCCATCGATTTGTACTCTCGAGTAGTCGTTTACACAGGCAGCCGTCCACTTGACTAGTTACGCTTGTTACGTCATTCGCGTGCGAACGCGAGGAATTGCACCGTTAATTCGCCAGGTGGCGCCGCTAGACTACTCTTGTTCGAGTCCCGTCGTGTGTTTATGTCTATATAATTGGCAGAAACCCTAAGGTCATTACGCCAATGTAGGGAGGGGGTGTGCAATAAACTGCAGGAATCTTATATGTGTTTGTGCAGTCAAGTTTTGGAAGTGTCCACCGTGGCTGCAGACACGTCTCTTTCGGTTAGATCGTTCCAGTTCTTTATAGTTCTGTTGACAAAGCTGTTGGCGTAAACCTGTGTCCTGGCTGGCACCTGAATAAATCGCTCATTATTGCCTCGCGTGTTGTTGGTTGGGCAAAACAATGTGGTGTGGCAAAGGAAGAGCTGTCTCTGCGTGTAGGGATTTATAAAATAATATCAGGCGGCTGATCTTTCTGCGACGCTCTAGGGACTCCCGCTTTAGTTCTTTCATCATTAATGTTACGCTGCTTTCCCGACTGTTGTTATACATTACATATCTCGCCGCTCGACGCTGTACTTTCTTTAGTTGTTTTATATTGTTCGTGTCTCAATCAGCGCTCGTGTTTTGGGCGAACCAGGGTGACATATGCTGATTGCTTTGTTTTCTCTGAGCATTTAAATGCGTTTTTTCTGGTGAAGCCCAACACGCGATTTGCTTTGGCAGTCAGGTCTGATATGTGAATGTTCCACGTGAGGTCGTCGGAGAACTCCACTCCTAGGTATGGGTGGTAGTGGGCAATCCCCAGACTGTCTCCATTCATAATATACTAGAACAGTTTGACAGTCTTCTTTTTGGTGATATGAAAAATAGATAAGCGAGCGAAAAATGAACAACTGTCAAACACGTTCCAAAAACGCTTTTTGAACGATTGCTAGTACCATTACCGTTCATCGGATCCCAACTATCTTGATATAATTTGAAAGTTTACGCTTTCTGCTATTCAAACATATACATGGTTTCCTGGTAATCATTCCTAACATTAACTAAAAACGGACCTAAAACCGTGCCTGTTCCGGTGTCTTAGACACTGCGAACGAGGTTGGTTCGTCGACACAGTTCACCAATCTACCAATTGAGGCACCACAAAAGAGCCTCTATTTGGACAGGAGTCGTTACTGAGCGAGAAAATGGCAGTCTAAACTGAATGTTTTTGTCCGCCATTCGGTAGGCAAGCGCATGCGCCTGCGGGACCGGCAGCGCGCGATGTTAGCGTATTTATTTAGTTTCCTGATTTCATCAGAATAATAGCCAAGCTGTGATGCGTCATATAAAATGAAAGATATTAATGTAATCGGTGAAGATTTGTACCTATCACAATTCAAAATAATGAAATTTGCAAACAAATCACGTAAAAACATTGCAATTATTTATTGAACCATCTGAACTTCGTCGTGTTTCATCAGAATAATCATGAGGATATACCACTTCTTATGTAATTACTATATTGAGGTTGTCGTCGTTGAAAATGTTGAGCAATGATAAATGCAAACAACTGCATTTTCTTCGCGCATATGGTCTGGCTTGACGCACCTCCAGAATGGCGGACGAACTGCTTACGTACTTTTCTCGAACAATAATAAATAGCGCGCGCTGCACCGTCCTGCACTGATATACGGTCTTTAGGCACCGCTATCTGATTTCATGTTATAGGGTATAAGCTCCACTGCTAAAATGACATACACGACGTAGGCGTGACGTCACAATCACGTATATTAACCAATCAACGCAACGAATCTTGACCCGTTGGTTGGCGAACGTTATTGTGACGTTAGGACGACATAGATATAATTATATCGGTTTCGCTGCGATCAAAGCACATCAGTTTCGCCGCAGTTTAAAAGTGGGTGGAGCTTATAACATGGAATCAGGAAATGGTGAAGTGCGCATGTCTGAAACTATGCAAATAATAATAATAATAATAATAAGATAAATCCGTTTAAATCCTTGGAAACCAAGCTCAGAGGCGCATCGAAACAAAAGGATTGGTCAATCTCAGAATCCATAAGTAGTTTTCCAGTTGTCAACATATTGGTCAAGGCGCTAGGGAGCTACTGTGGATAAGCAAGGTTGTAAAGATACGTTTTTAAATGACGACGGAATTTTGTAATATATTCAACTGATCTAACACTAAGAGGGAGCATATTCCAAAGAGTTGGTGCAGCAACAGAAAAAGCCCTAGTTCCAATGTTAGTATTGACTCTAGGAACAAAAAGTAGGTCAGAACTAGATGATTGAAGCTGGATAGGTTTTCTTACAGGAGTAAGCAATGAATGCAAATAAGATGGTTGCTTACTGGACAGTGCCTGGTATGACATGGTACAGATCTTAAATATTATACGACATCGTACAGGAAGCCAATGCAAACTTCAAAAGTGATACAGAGCGAGAAAAACGAGGAGATCTTGTAACTGTACTCTTGCTAGACAATTTTGGACACGCTGAAGTTTTGTAATATCCTTGCTAGCGATATTATAAAGGAGGGAATTGCAATAGTCAAGTCTGCTGCAAACAAGAAAACAGCGCCTCAATCGGAAGATTAGTGTACTGAATACCCGCTGCCAACATCGTTAAGAACCTTACCGAACACCGAAACGGCATGATTGCAGGTCCGTTTATAGGTGTTTTATGAACGGTTACAGGGAAATCTAGATGATGCTAGAATAAAAAAAAATGCATCCTTTCAAATCGTCGGGACAGGACAAGCAATGAGGGTGCTAGCGACCGTAAAATGTCCTGTTTTGGACGTGTTCCGAGTTGTTAATTTTTCGCTTGCTTATCTGTTTTGGTGATATGCATAACTGAGCATTTATTGGTGCTAAAATTACAGTGATCAGCAAAAAGGTTGTTGTTTGAAGTGATACCCTCGTCTAAGTCGTTAACATGAATAAGGAGGGTGCGTGTGTGCGTGTGTGCGTGTGTGCGTGTGTGCGTGTGTGCGTGTGTGCGTGTGTGCGTGTGTGCGTGTGTGCGTGTGTGCGTGTGTGCGTGTGTGCGTGTGTGCGTGTGTGCGTGTGTGCGTGTGTGCGTGTGTGCGTGTGTGCGTGTGTGCGTGTGTGCGTGTGTGCGTGTGTGCGTGTGTGCGTGTGTGCGTGTGTGCGTGTGTGCGTGTGTGCGTGTGTGCGTGTGTGCGTGTGTGCGTGTGCGCGTGTGCGCGTGCGTGCGCGCGTTTGCCCGTGTGCGCGTGTGTGTGTAACTCTTGTACACAGGGAATCTAACAGGGACAAGTCGTGTGATAAATGAAAAAGTCATACGTTTTATAAGCATCGATATTTTAATTTCAGTGATTAATTACCTGCAACAAACATCACACCACAAGCAATTACATGGAACCCCCCAGGGAAGAGAAGAAGAGGAAGACCAAGAAACACATGGCAGAGAGACAAGGAAAGCGAAAGAAAGCAGATGGGAAAAACATGGAAAGAAACTGAGAAAACTGCATCAAACCGACAATAATGGAGGATCAGGGTTGATGGCCTATGCTCCCGGCGAGCAAACAGGCCTAAGTAAGTAAGTAAATAAGTAATTACCAACGCGTCTTCTTCATATTTTATGTATAGTCTACGTCGTTATTAGTCTTATAAATACGAAATCGATTTGGTTTTCGCCGGCGCAAATTAAAGTAGGATTTTCGTCAATTATATAGACATAAACACGTGAAGGACTCAAACAAGAGTAGTCTGGCGGCGCCACCTGGCGAATTCACGGTGCAATGAAGTAACAAGCGTAACTAATCAAGTCGACGGCTGCCTGTGTAAACGACTACTCGAGCGTACAAATCGATGGAGACGGGCGGAAACGTGATGCCACAGTTGAACAGATAGGTAAGTATCGCTTAGGGTAATATGAGCAGGATGTAACATATGACACTCCGAATTTATATGTATCTATTCGCAAGAGCAGGGAATGAATATTATTTTTATTAGCACAGTAGCAGTTGTTTTATAAAGACCACGAATCATTTTGCGAAAACATGTCCCGTCTACATAACTAGATAATGTAACTGTCATGTGCCAGATGTGATGGTGTATACACAAAGTATGATTAAAAGTACAGACCGCTGCTTAGAAACATGACATAACGTTCCCCTGAAGGGCTAGCCGTATGGACTACGGAACCATCAACATTCCAAGGAGGGCGTTCCACGGATAACGGTGCGTGACGGAAAAATTGCTGTACACCTGATTGCGAGGTGTGGTAATTTGATATTTATTTGGGTGGTAGGTAACGTATCACGTAATGTTTATTAGACAGTATTTGGAAGGCGGTGATTACCGCTGGTGGTAATCTGTTGGTTTCGAATCCTAACGTACACAAGAAAAGGCAAAAGTGTTGTCTTCTACTAACAGAATACTGATTATATTTGGTTTACCTCTTCCTAAAATTTGAGGTGAGGAGACTGGATGTAGGATTAGCCCACTTACAATAGTGGTGAATCCCCGGCCAAGGGATACACATTTATTCCCCCCTTACCAGACCCTAACCCCCTCACTTTGTAACATTATTTGTGTTTGAAGCTTATATTTATACCAAAATCATAAAAAAAACAATAACATCACGTAATTCCTACAGAATCATTGGTTCCCACTTATATATTGGGGGCAGCCGATTCCGTCATAGGGTCAATTTCCACAACAAATTGACAAAGTCACAAACGCTACGGAGGACCGTGACGCTCATGCTGCCATCTGGCAAGTTAGTTAGAAGCCCCTTTACGAGTCCCTCATTGTTTGTGTGTGATGTTTGTTGCAAGTAATCAATTACTGAAAATAAAATATCGATGCGTATAACACTTTTTTTTTAACGCACGACTGGTCCCTGTTAGATTCCCTTGATACAAGAGTTAGGGTCCCTGTACACACACGCAGGCACGCACGCAGGCACGCACACACGCACACACGCACGCACGCACGCAAACGCGCGCGCACGCACGCAAACGCAAATGCACGCACGCACACACACGCACACATAAACACACACACGCACACGCGCACACACACGCGCACACCTTCCTTATTTATGTTAATGACGTAGGAGAGGGTATCACTTAAAACACTTCAAGCTTTGTGCTGATTACCCCAATGTTTAGAGTGTGAAGGTGGTGTTTTGGTTAGTCTTGTGGAATGCAAATAGAGGTTTTTTGGAGAGCGAAAAGGTTGGGTGTTTTTTGGCGTGCTTCAAGGGGATGCATTTGGAAGTTTTTGGAAAGCGTCAACATGAGATTTTGGCCAGCCTCAAAAAATGGTGCAAATGTAGGTGGGGCAATTGGAAGTTTTGAGAGTTTCAGCCCCGCAATATTCATCACGTTCCTACGCCAGTGGATTATAGAGAAGAATAGGCTTATTGTCATAGCTTCTGTGTGGTTCCTCGTAGGTTGTGTCAGATAAGGCCAAATATTTGTGTTGGCAATGACGCTGTTCAGTGCGTGACTTAGGGTAGGGAAGGCATGACGGTTGCTCAGGAACTTCCACAAATAAATGTATGTGGTGTCTCCACAAACGTTTTTTGCATCATGGCCCATGACTTTGGGGTCAAACGAATGCAGATGATGAAAAGCTACCATGTGCCACTACATGATAGCATACAACTAAAAAACAAATGGATTCTACGTTAGGTACTATACGTGCTCGATGGTTCTAACATTTTCCACATGGGTATTTCTTACTCTGATTGACTAGCTCAAAGACGATATCGATCATCGACTTGGTATTGAGCTGAATTTTCAAAAATGAGCAAAGTGACGGCATAGGCAGAGAACACGTTCTGTATAAGTTAATGCTTGGTAAGCCTGTCAACGATGCATTTCCTAACATTTCGTATCTATCTTGAGTTGGTGGTCACTAACTTCAGTGATGGGCGTCCCGTTCCGTCTCTATTATGCTATTATCTTATATCTGCCAACTCTATATAACTCAATATAATATATGTTTGTTATGTATATTTATCGGTGTAGATTATCTCCCGTTGGTTGCGTTCGATATAATTATTCTGAAAACGAGCCCAAGCTCGGCGAAACCTAGTCGACTTGTATGCCCATTCGCATGCGTTGTTTTGAATAAAATTGGATTCATGTGGTACCGTAAGATAACTGCTTGTTCCTCTATGATGACTAGTGTTTGTATTACATCGGAATATCGCACAATAACTCATTTTGACGCTCGTTTCGACTCGAAAGCTATCCTTGTAAACATGCTCTGAATGCATGGAAATGGTCGGCCTGATGCGAGTATTGGTCATATGTGACGTCACATCTCGGCATCCCGAGAAGCGCGCCAAAAATATACATATTCAGCTTCTCACGTGTCTCGGCTCGACTGGTGAGACATCGGAAGACGGGGGTAGTGGTGGGGTGAGAGGGTGCTGTCGGAAAATGTTCGACGCCGCGTTCGAGTCCCGTCGTGTGTTTATGTCTATATAATTGGCAGAAACCCTAAGGTCATTACGCCAATGTAGGGAGGGGGTGTGCAATAAACTGCAGGAATCTTATATGTGTTTGTGCAGTCAAGTTTTGGAAGTGTCCACCGTGGCTGCAGACACGTCTCTTTCGGTTAGATCGTTCCAGTTCTTTATAGTTCTGTTGACAAAGCTGTTGGCGTAAACCTGTGTCCTGGCTGGCACCTGAATAAATCGCTCATTATTGCCTCGCGTGTTGTTGGTTGGGCAAAACAATGTGGTGTAGCAAAGGAAGAGCTGTCTCTGCGTGTAGGGATTTATAAAATAATATCAGGCGGCTGATCTTTCTGCGACGCTCTAGGGACTCCCGCTTTAGTTCTTTCATCATTAATGTTACGCTGCTTTCCCGACTGTTGTTATACATTACATATCTCGCCGCTCGACGCTGTACTTTCTTTAGTTGTTTTATATTGTTCGTGTCTCAATCAGCGCTCGTGTTTTGGGCGAACCTGGGTGACATATGCTGATTGCTTTGTTTTCTCTGAGCATTTAAATGCGTTTTTTCTGGTGAAGCCCAACACGCGATTTGCTTTGGCAGTCAGGTGTGATATGTGAATGTTCCACGTGAGATCGTCGGAGAACTCCACTCCTAGGTATGGGTGGTAGTGGGCAATCCCCAGACTGTCTCCATTCATAATATACTAGAACAGTTTGACAGTCTTCTTTTTGGTGATATGAAAAATAGATAAGCGAGCGAAAAATGAACAACTGTCAAACACGTTCCAAAAACGCTTTTTGAACGATTGCTAGTACCATTACCGTTCATCGGATCCCAACTATCTTGATATAATTTGAAAGTTTACGCTTTCTGCTATTCAAACATATACATGGTTTCCTGGTAATCATTCCTAACATTAACTAAAAACGGACCTAAAACCGTGCCTGTTCCGGTGTCTTAGACACTGCGAACGAGGTTGGTTCGTCGACACAGTTCACCAATCTACCAATTGAGGCACCACAAAAGAGCCTCTATTTGGACAGGAGTCGTTACTGAGCGAGAAAATGGCAGTCTAAACTGAATGTTTTTGTCCGTCATTCGGTAGGCAAGCGCATGCGCCTGCGGGACCGGCAGCGCGCGATGTTAGCGTATTTATTTAGTTTCCTGATTTCATCAGAATAATAGCCAAGCTGTGATGCGTCATATAAAATGAAAGATATTAATGTAATCGGTGAAGATTTGTACCTATCACAATTCAAAATAATGAAATTTGCAAACAAATCACATAAAAACATTGCAATTATTTATTGAACCATCTGAACTTCGTCGTGTTTCATCAGAATAATCATGAGGATATACCACTTCTTATGTAATTACTATATTGAGGTTGTCGTCGTTGAAAATGTTGAGCAATGATAAATGCAAACAACTGCATTTTCTTCGCGCATATGGTCTGGCTTGACGCACCTCCAGAATGGCGGACGAACTGCTTACGTACTTTTCTCGAACAATAATAAATAGCGCGCGCTGCACCGTCCTGTACTGATATACGGTCTTTAGGCACCGCTATCTGATTTCATGTTATAGGGTATAAGCTCCACTGCTAAAATGACATACACGACGTAGGCGTGACGTCACAATCACGTATATTAACCAATCAACGCAACGAATCTTGACCCGTTGGTTGGCGAACGTTATTGTGACGTTAGGACGTCATAGATATAATTATATCGGTTTCGCTGCGATCAAAGCACATCAGTTTCGCCGCAGTTTAAAAGTGGGTGGAGCTTATAACATGGAATCAGGAAATGGTGAAGTGCGCATGTCTGAAACTATGCAAATAATAATAATAATAATAATAAGATAAATCCGTTTAAATCCTTGGAAACCAAGCTCAGAGGCGCATCGAAACAAAAGGATTGGTCAATCTCAGAATCCATAAGTAGTTTTCCAGTTGTCAACATATTGGTCAAGGCGCTAGGGAGCTACTGTGGATAAGCAAGGTTGTAAAGATACGTTTTTAAATGACGACGGAATTTTGTAATATATTCAACTGATCTAACACTAAGAGGGAGCATATTCCAAAGAGTTGGTGCAGCAACAGAAAAAGCCCTAGTTCCAATGTTAGTATTGACTCTAGGAACAAAAAGTAGGTCAGAACTAGATGATTGAAGCTGGATAGGTTTTCTTACAGGAGTAAGCAATGAATGCAAATAAGATGGTTGCTTACTGGACAGTGCCTGGTATGACATGGTACAGATCTTAAATATTATACGACATCGTACAGGAAGCCAATGCAAACTTCAAAAGTGATACAGAGCGAGAAAAACGAGGAGATCTTGTAACTGTACTCTTGCTAGACAATTTTGGACACGCTGAAGTTTTGTAATATTCTTGCTAGCGATATTATAAAGGAGGGAATTGCAATAGTCAAGTCTGCTGCAAACAAGAAAACAGCGCCTCAATCGGAAGATTAGTGTACTGAATACCCGCTGCCAACATCGTTAAGAACCTTACCGAACACCGAAACGGCATGATTGCAGGTCCGTTTATAGGTGTTTTATGAACGGTTACAGGGAAATCTAGAGGATGCTAGAATATAAAAAAATGCATCCTTTCAAATCGTCGGGACAGGACGAGCAATGAGGGTGCTAGCGACCGTAAAATGTCCTGTTTTGGACGTGTTCCGAGTTGTTAATTTTTCGCTTGCTTATCTGTTTTGGTGATATGCATAACTGAGCATTTATTGGTGCTAAAATTACAGTGATCAGCAAAAAGGTTGTTGTTTGAAGTGATACCCTCGTCTAAGTCGTTAACATGAATAAGGAGGGTGCGTGTGTGCGTGTGTGCGTGTGTGCGTGTGTGCGTGTGTGCGTGTGTGCGTGTGTGCGTGTGTGCGTGTGTGCGTGTGTGCGTGTGTGCGTGTGTGCGTGTGTGCGTGTGTGCGTGTGTGCGTGTGTGCGTGTGTGCGTGTGTGCGTGTGTGCGTGTGTGCGTGTGTGCGTGTGTGCGTGTGTGCGTGTGTGCGTGTGTGCGTGTGTGCGTGTGTGCGTGTGTGCGTGTGTGCGTGTGTGCGTGTGTGCGTGTGTGCGTGTGTGCGTGTGTGCGTGTGTGCGTGTGTGCGTGTGTGCGTGTGTGCGTGTGTGCGTGTGTGCGTGTGTGCGTGTGTGCGTGTGTGCGTGTGTGCGTGTGTGCGTGTGTGCGAGTGTGCGAGTGTGCGTGTGTGCGTGTGTGCGTGTGTGCGTGTGTGCGTGTGTGCGTGTGTGCGTGTGTGCGTGTGCGCGTGTGCGCGTGCGCGCGCGCGTGTGCCCGTGTGCGCGTGTGTGTGTAACTCTTGTACACAGGGAATCTAACAGGGACAAGTCGTGTGATAAACGAAAAAGTCATACGTTTTATAAGCATCGATATTTTAATTTCAGTGATTAATTACCTGCAACAAACATCACATCACAAGCAATTACGTGGAACCCCCCAGGGAAGAGAAGAAGAGGAAGACCAAGAAACACCTGGCAGAGAGACAAGGAAAGCGAAAGAAAGCAGATGGGAAAAACATGGAAAGAAACTGAGAAAACTGCATCAAACCGACAATAGTGGAGGATCAGGGTTGATGGCCTATGCTCCCGGCGAGCAAACAGGCCTAAGTAAGTAAGTAAATAAGTAATTACCAACGCGTCTTCTTCATATTTTATGTATAGTCTACGTCGTTATTAGTCTTATAAATACGAAATCGATTTGGTTTTCGCCGGCGCAAATTAAAGTAGGATTTTCGTCAATTATATAGACATAAACACGTGAAGGACTCAAACAAGAGTAGTCTGGCGGCGCCACCTGGCGAATTCACGGTGCAATGACGTAACAAGCGTAACTAATCAAGTCGACGGCTGCCTGTGTAAACGACTACTCGAGCGTACAAATCGATGGAGACGGGCGGAAACGTGATGCCACAGTTGAACAGATAGGTAAGTATCGCTTAGGGTAATATGAGCAGGATGTAACATATGACACTCCGAATTTATATGTATCTATTCGCAAGAGCAGGGAATGAATATTATTGTTATTAGCACAGTAGCAGTTGTTTTATAAAGACCACGAATCATTTTGCGAAAACATGTCCCGTCTACATAACTAGATAATGTAACTGTCATGTGCCAGATGTGATGGTGTATACACAAAGTATGATTAAAAGTACAGACCGCTGCTTAAAAACCTGACATAACGTTCCCCTGAAGGGCTAGCCGTATGGACAACGGAACCATCAACATTCCAAGGAGGGCGTTCCACGGATAACGGTGCGTGACGGAAAAATTGCTGTACACCTGATTGCGAGGTGTGGTAATTTGATATTTATTTGGGTGGTAGGTAACGTATCACGTAATGTTTATTAGACAGTATTTGGAAGGCGGTGATTACCGCTGGTGGTAATCTGTTGGTTTCGAATCCTAACGTACACAAGAAAAGGCAAAAGTGTTGTCTTCTACTAACAGAATACTGATTATATTTGGTTTACCTCTTCCTAAAATTTGAGGTGAGGAGACTGGATGTAGGATTAGCCCACTTACAATAGTGGTGAATCCCCGGCCAAGGGATACACATTTATTCCCCTCTTACCAGACCCTAACCCCCTCACTTTGTAACATTATTTGTGTTTGAAGCTTATATTTATACCAAAATCATTAACAAAACAATAACATCACGTAATTCCTACAGAATCATTGGTTCCCACTTATATATTGGGGGCAGCCGATCCGTCATAGGGTCAATTTCCACAACAAATTGACAAAGTCACAAACGCTACGGAGGACCGTGACGCTCATGCTGCCATCTGGCAAGTTAGTTAGAAGCCCCTTTACGAGTCCCTCATTGTTTGTGTGTGATGTTTGTTGCAAGTAATCAATTACTGAAAATAAAATATCGATGCGTATAAAACTTTTTTTATCGCACGACTGGTCCCTGTTAGATTCCCTTGATACAAGAGTTAGGGTCCCTGTACACACACGCAGGCACGCACGCACACACGCACACACGCACACACGCACACACGCACGCACGCACGCACGCACGCAAACGCACGCAAACGCGCACGCACGCAAACGCAAATGCACGCACGCACACACACGCACACATAAACACACACACGCACACACGCACACACGCACACACACGCACACACACACGCACACACACGCACGCGCACGCACGCACACGCACACACGCGCACACGCGCACACACGCACACACGCGCGCACACGCGCGCACACGCGCGCACACACGCGCACACACGCGCACACACGCGCACACACGCGCACACACGCGCACACACGCGCACACACGCGCACACACGCGCACACACGCGCACACACGCGCACACACGCGCACACACGCGCACACACGCGCACACACGCGCACACACGCGCACACACGCGCACACACGCGCACACACGCGCACACACGCGCACACCTTCCTTATTTATGTTAATGACGTAGGAGAGGGTATCACTTAAAACACTTCAAGCTTTGTGCTGATTACCCCAATGTTTAGAGGGTGAAGGTGGTGTTTTGGTTAGTCTTGTGGAATGCAAATAGAGGTTTTTTTGGAGAGCGAAAAGGTTGGGTGTTTTTTGGCTTGCTTCAAAGGGGATGCATTTGGAAGTTTTTGGAGAGCGTCAACATGAGATTTTGGCCAGCCTCACAAAAGGGTGCAAATGTAGGTGGGGCAATTGGAAGTTTTGAGAGTTTCAGCCCCGCAATATTCATCACGTTCCTACGCCAGTGGATTATAGAGAAGAATAGGCTTATTGTCATAGCTTCTGTGTGGTTCCTCGTAGGTTGTGTCAGATAAGGCCAAATATTTGTGTTGGCAATGACGCTGTTCAGTGCGTGACTTAGGGTAGGGAAGGCATGACGGTTGCTCAGGAACTTCCACAAATAAATGTATGTGGTGTCTCCACAAACGTTTATTGCATCATGGCCCCATGGCTTTGGGGTCAAACGAATGCAGATGATGAAAAGCTACCAAGTGCCACTACATGATAGCATACAACTAAAAAACAAATGGATTCTACGTTAGGTACTATACGTGCTCGATGGTTCTAACATTTTCCACATGGGTATTTCTTACTCTGATTGACTAGCTCAAAGACGATATCGATCTTCGACTTGGTATTGAGCTGAATTTTCAAAAATGAGCAAAGTGACGGCATAGGCAGAGAACACGTTCTGTATAAGTTAATGCTTGGTAATCCTGTCAACGATGCATTTCCTAACATTTCGTATCTATCTTGAGTTGGTGGTCACTAACTTCAGTGATGGGCGTCCCGTTCCGTCTCTATTATGCTATTATCTTATATCTGCCAACTCTCCTGAAATGTCCGGGAGTCTCCTTGATTTTGGTTGTATCTCCCGGTTTCCCGGAATACAGGTACATCTCCCGGACTTTTGCTTAAAATCTCCAATAGCATCCCCCGCGTCTTCCGATGTCATCATCCGAGACAACGCGACACCACGGGAGACATGCTAAGACGCGCTGAACCGCAGAAGTTCCGGCGAGAAATCTCCAACAGCATCCCCACTCCGTCTTCCGATGTCAAGATCCGAGACAGCGCGACGAGACCGCGTGACCCGGGAAGTGTGCTGAACCGCAGATACATCTCCGATATTTAAAATAATTGGCAGGTATATTATCTAGCAATAGGAGGAATAGAATATGTCTATGTTATGTGTCACTTCAGTATCTTCTGACATATTATATTTTGAATTAAGAACAGTGTAGAGTAAACTGCACTAAGTTACGGCACAGCTCACAATAACATAGCGTAACGGCGTGCAAAACGGTTCTACGGGATCGTCTTCTGCACTTATCTGACTACGTCTGGGTTAAAATTGTGCATATTTCTAATAAAATTACTATATCTACGGGGTGTTTCAGAATATAACCCGATTTTTGACTAGCTAAAAAGGGGCGCCCAAAACGGGCCCCTTGCACATCCACTTTTATGCCATCATAACACATTCTGCATACACATTGTGTACACTCGGACCCTGAGAAGTCATGGTGTACCCACGCCACACATTAGTCATATTTTGTCGTTTCTTCCCCGTCGATATTGTCCGAAACAGTTGGTGCATTATTGTTTCTGCACCCAGTTGTCTCGCTTGTTTTCGAAGCTACGTGACACCGCAGTGGCATGGCGAACGATGTTTTCCTTCCCCGTGTAGTTCCATTCGTGTAGGTTTGAGGCTCCTTCCGCGTTATAGGTTTTTATGTCAGATTTGGTTCTCATTCGAAGTTGACGTTTGTATGGACCGAGTGCGGTGATGCGTGTCTTTTGTCTGTTACTCCACGTTCGCTTTGTTGATTGAGCCCTTTCAGTATAGGTGAGACACTCGCTACGGTGTTTATTATCATGGTTTGGTGATATATGCAACTTGACAATATACTTATATATATATTACACTACTTGATAATAATAATATATCCAAACAGCTCATAATGACACTATATAAAATATATTAGTAATATAATTGTTTTCTTTAAGAATGTTATTATTATTATTGCATAACTATGTAATATGTAATACCCTATATATGTAAAATAATGCAATACCATAATACATTACAAATGCATGTGTGTGTATTGTACCAACAGTATATCGACGATAGCGGACCCCTATTAGTGTTAGCATAGCGGACCACTTAGGGACCCGTTTTCGGCGCACTTCACTGCCTCGTGTTGATTATCAATTTGAATACAAACTCTCCAAGTTTTTAAAGTCTACTACACAGATATCAGAGCATATACATATCAGAGCATATACATTTGGATTTGACCAACGGGTTGCGTGCAGCCACTGTCCCTCCCCTTGTGGCTCACAAAACTTCTAACAAAACACCCTCACACATCATGGATCCACAAAATACACCGATCTGAACCCCAACTGACAGCCGTTCAAGCAAAACTGGGGTCCGCATTTGCTCATTTGGTGGCCATCCATATTGTACGTAACGCTAAATTTGGACACTTTTGAGAACCCCACACCCTTGTAATGCATCGTAACGCTGGCTTGTACATGCCGCTAAAAGTATGGCCCTACGTTCGTATTGAGAGAGACTCCCATCTAGTATGTAGGCTACACATCATTGTTTTTCGTCGCACATCTGTGTTGATTTGTAATTCATAGGTAGAACAAAGGTACACATGTAACTAATAATAACCAATAACACCAACTGTCCATGTTATGTACTTGTCCATGTCATGTATGTGGAAAAGACAGGCAACTATATCCGTATCCTCTTCATGGATTTTACTTCGGCCTGTAATACAATACAGCGTCACAAAATGATTGAAAAGCTTCTCGCCCTGCAAATACCCCCGAACTTCATTCACTGGATACATAACTTTCTCAGCAACAGACCCCAACACGTGAAGGTTGGCAGCAGCATCTCCCCCAACCTCATCACGAATACCGGGGCGCCCCAAGGATGTGTTGGGACCTCCATTCTATACTCACTGTACACCAAAGACTTAAGGAGCGAATGTGACTCTAATGTCTTGATTAAATACTCAGACGACGCAGCAGTAGTGGCGTGCCTGGATGGATCAGATTCGTTCCACGCGTATGAGAACTCTGTGTCCGTGATCTCAATGTGGTGCAAAAACAACTTCCTAGAACTAAATGTGCGCAAGACAAAGGAACTCTGCATTGACTTCCGCACCAGTGGATAGTTTGATGGACCGCTCCTTATTGATGGTGAGGCAGTGGAAGTAACGGACACCTTTAAGTATCTTGGTGTAACAGTTGATAACAAACTGACGTTTGGCTATCATGCTAAAGGTGTGCAAAAAGTGCCAGCAGAGACTGTACTTGTTAAAGAAACTAAGATCGTTTCATGTCGAATCAAAACTTCTGCTCAAGTTGTACAGGAGCATCACAGAGTCAGTGTTGACGTATTGTAGTATCTGGTTCTTCCCTGCTTTGTTTGTCTCAAACAAAAACATGCTTCTTCGCATCTGCAAAATTGCTTCAAAGATCATAGGCATTCCCACACCGCCTGTCTCTCAGCTGTGTGAACGCACGATGATCAGAAAAACACATGCAGTTACCGATGACATTGCCCACCCACTGTACACAGAGTTCGACCGTCTCAAAGATGATAGTGATGTCCAAGATACACAAAAAACAGGTTCAAAACAACTTCGTTCCCCAGGCCATAAGTCACCTAAACAAACTTTGAGCTAACAAACCACTACATGCAATCCGACCGTTAAAATATATAAATTATGCACTAACTACTGTCATGTTTGTATTACTATATGTAACTTATTTCGTGTATGCACTACGTTTAACTATGTTTACTAACAAGGCCTTGCATTCTCTTTATGCTCAGCAAGCAGAAAAAATATCCGATGTATCTATTATTATTGGGCAATAAATTCGTATTGTATTGTATTTTAATAGGTTTATGATTGACATGGGAGGGACGGGTGCAGTAGCCCCGCGGGTAGTCGAGCCGGGCTGTCGAGAGGGGTTAGAGTCCACCTAGGCCTACTGCGGTTTCGTAATTTGAGCAATCTCCTTCAACCCACCTTGCCTGTTTGTTTCGAAAGTTTGTTTATAAGTCGTGTTCTTTCTAACGATGTTTGTACAGGTAAATGGAAAAACCCTTACGGGCTCTTCTTTAGCTGCTGCCAGAATCAGTATTTTGAAGAGGACTCAGCCCTGTAAAACGATGGCGCCACTTCACGAAGACTGAATAATCGAGGACATTCACAAAGAAGCTAGTGATAATGTATTGTTTTATTAAGCAGTAACATTTATGCTGTCGGGGTTGACATAATTCTAAATGTCTAAAATATAATTTACAACTGAAAATAGCTTAATTACTGTTTTGTTATTTATTTTCTGTAATATTGTTTTGTTTATTTGTATATGAGCTCCAATAGATGGCAGCACTTTCTGACGGTAACGTTACTGTTTTATGGAATAATTCGCATCGTGGTCGGCAATTTATTTTGGTTTCTTCTTTAAGAGATTGGGAAGGAAACAAATCTAAGGCCTCTCTAAAAATTGCGTACAGTAATTATTAGTGTTGTATCTAGGGTGTCGTAAACACTAAAGGGATTACCAGGACACGGAGGTTAGTTTACCATAAATGTAGCGGCGCAATCGGTTACATAGGAAAACTGTTAAAACTATTTCCAAGAGGAGTCGTTCGATAAATGCGTCACTGTGTATCATCATAGACGGCGAACTGTTGCAGAAAGGATCGGAAAAAACGACCAACGGGAAAGCTACGGCGTGGTTTATATGAACTCCCGTAGATGGCAGCACATTTTATAGTTTGGTGTTACCAATTTAGTACATTCGTGACTATTTCTGTCAGCAGTATAGCTGTCAGTAATTCTTGTTTAATTTTCTAATTAATGGAAACACGAGAGTATGTGAAAGTCTAAGAAAAACAATTTCATTTTTGTGATTACCAAACAGACAGGTTCAAATCTGGAGCCGCGTTTCGTGTGTCAGTGTTTGAATGATTCGACGTTGGACCGTTTCGTTTCGTGTTGGGGTATACTTATCACAACCACGGACTAATAACTGTTCCAATGTAACCATGCATTATATGCGGGCATGTGGAAGTTTTTTCCGTTGATGGTGTCAAGTGAAAAAATCAGAAGGCCAATATCAACGTACGTTGTGGCGTTTACATCTTTCCGGACATTAACGTTTATTCGGTTGACGTTTCTACGCAACCGCGTATCCAGGGATAACATATTCTAAATTAATAATGAATAATAGTTAGCGCATGTACATAGGAATAGAGCACAGGACCGATCACGCGATCACCACGGCGCGATATTCTAACATGACGTTGCTGAGTGTGCGCGCGTGCGTGTGCGTGTGCGTGTGCGTGTGCGTGTGCGTGTGCGTGTGCGAGTGCGAGTGCGAGGGCGAGTGCGTGTGCGTGTGCTTGTGCGTGTGCGTGTGCGTGTGCGTGTGCGTGTGCGTGTGCGTGTGCGTGTGCGTGTGCGTGTGCGTGTGGCAAGGACGTGTCCAGAGAGTGTAGGCACAAAAACCTCCACTGGCGGCCGAACCGAAGAAGATTTTTCGTTCCCGCGCCGCCGTAACTTAAGGAAATAAAAACAAGGCATTAGCTAAAATCCGTTTCCCATGTGTACACAAATAAAATTTAGAAACATCGCTATATAATTCCAATATTAAAATTTTTGTGGCGAATAAATAATTACTGAAAAATAAAAAAAATATTTAAAAACA
The DNA here is from genome assembly GCA_963995525.1 of Escarpia spicata. Taxonomy (NCBI): domain Eukaryota; kingdom Metazoa; phylum Annelida; class Polychaeta; order Sabellida; family Siboglinidae; genus Escarpia; species Escarpia spicata. The sequence goes on from OZ023217.1 coordinate 22,220,451, forward strand.
GTGCATCATAGTATAAAAATTATTTGGTTTATATTACTTTTTGAAAACATAAACAAAAAAGTGTAAAAAAACAATGGTTTGGTGTCAGGATTGAACCGGCGTCGCCTGATTGTAAAAGAAATTACAAGAAACCAACGCGTTTACCAACTGAGCTAGCGGAACCAACAAAAAATTACTGACTCATTTAAGTTGTTATGGTAAATTGTACAACTCCTCCTTCATACATCGATATTCTAGTGATATTATGAGATTATACACATTACTTTCTGTACCTGTATATAATATATGTTTGTTATGTATATTTATCGGTGTAGATTATCTCCCGTTGGTTGCGTTCGATATAATTATTCTGAAAACGAGCCCAAGCTCGGCGAAACCTAGTCGACTTGTAAGCCCATTCGCATGCGTTGTTTTGAATAAAATTGGATTCATGTGGTACCGTAAGATAACTGCTTGTTCCTCTATGATGACTAGTGTTTGTATTACATCGGAATATCGCACAATAACTCATTTTGACGCTCGTTTCGACTCGAAATCTATCCTTGTAAACATGCTCTGAATGCATGGAAATGGTCGGCCTGATGCGAGTATTGGTCATATGTGACGTCACATCTCGGCATCCCGAGAAGCGCGCCAAAAATATACATATTCAGCTTCTCACGTGTCTCGGCTCGACTGGTGAGACATCGGAAGATGTGGTGGGGTGAGAGGGTGCTGTCGGAAAATGTTCGCCACCACGTCGGCGTAACTTCACCTTATTGTTATCTCAACGTAAACGTACCCAATGGCAACTAATGTCAACAACTGACTCGCGTATGAGCAGAAATGTCAACCAGATACAATTTAACGCCGGGTAGATGTAAACGCGACAACGTTCTAGCCCAACGCTAGTCACTCCATCACAGTGTCCACACGTGTTTTGCCGGGCCCGACCGATCCTGTCAACCGGCGCCACTGGACCGAGCAGAACAGACGCCTCCGTAATGTCACCAGTTCTTTGTCCGTTACTTACTGACGTTCTCCTAGTGCCACATCCATCTTCCCCCGGGCTGTTTACGCGGGTATTTGGCAGCATTAGTCCTCGACATGAGCCTCTTAGGGTATCCAGACGATTTCCTCGGTTGCAGTATTGTTTTTTTTGTAATCCATTGTAAATATATTCAGAAATGTGCATTGTGACCGAAATAAAGTTCTATTCTATTCTTATTCTTAAAAAAATCTTATTCTAAATGTGTATGTCATGCACTTCTTGTGTGTAGGTCTGTGGCTATTTCGATTGATTCTGGTCAACAATGTTTTGGTTTTAATGTTTTCATATGACATATTTAAATAGCACACATGTGTACTAACACGTGCGCATTTAATTCAACCAATGTCCACGTTAAGATTAACAATTACTGAATGTGTTGTTACAAATTCAGTCTCTAACCTTGTGGAAACAAGTATAAATAAATAAAAATACAGTAATTGATCATATAAAATAAGATCTTAATCGACCACTGCACAATATGAAATGTACCAGTCTACAAGACCTCGAGGCTATTTTACAATACACACAATTATCCACACATTTTATAACAAACAAACAAACACAACTTTTGAGACAGAGGGTTACACGCTTTTTCTAAAGCTGTAACTATTCTAGTTATATTTAGATTAATAACCGGAAATTTAACAAAAGTAGTGAAGCCTTGGCTGCACGCTCTTTATGCAACCAAACTGAACAAACTTGGTGACCATGTAAATAACAGGAGTGTTGCTGTTATGAAGGAGACCCAGGTGGTTGGTCTTCTTCCGCTCTTCGAGGCTCTCCCATTGCAGCATCTTCAGCATGTTTTCGATGCATGCAGTCTGGCGTTTTGTCTCTGTAGTTATTGCAAGAGAATGTGGCTGTTCGACGCTGTACTGTCTCTATTTAGTGAATATGCTTCTGGAGGTGGGACCCGGGTCCCAGGCAGCAAAGGCATATTATATAATTGGCCATACAATTAATGGTGGTGTAGCAAGCAGACTAGACTTTGGTGGAGCAATCATTGATGTTACGTCGCAAGAAACGGAAGACTCTTAGGAGATCTATCTCTAAGGGCAAGCGTGAAGAAACGCTACGTGGCAAGCGTCACAGCAACGCATTATTGTTTGTATTACTTTTACCGACTTTTATTATTGTTGGCAAAATTATGTGCACTCAATTATTGTTATTGGATTATTGAAGTTGGAACTAAATACAACTAATTCTGAAGAATTCCTGCTAATAATTACATAACGGAAGAGACAACCGACCTTTAAATCTGACACCCCTCAAATGGTCTGCACTGAAAACTGTACCCACCATTAACATTTGCAGGGCCACCCCTCTTATTATTCTTCCCTTACTCTAGTTCTGTATGACTCGCTAGGTGGAGGAACTGTTTTTGTCTTACCGAGAATCTCAAATGGGTCAGTGAAAAGTGCCTAATGAGATTAGTAGACACATGCTAACACGTTTTCAAAAAAATTGTTTGTTGTAGGATAGAGTAGATATATATATATATATATATATATATATATATATATATTATATATATATGAATCGCGAAATGTTTAATTACTACACATACATTTTGCACTGTCCTGCTTTATCAGTAGGCGTGTGTATGGTAAAATGTTGGCAGATATATTATATATGTACACTAAAAAAATATATTATGTATTATAAACGCAATATAAACCTGCGCAACAAATGTAATACTTTCATGGGCACATATCGTTTCCGTTTATTAAATCCACGTTTTCCTTTTACGTACAACCTACATTTGCAGGTGCTCCTGATATGGGTTTCGGAATTAGACATCCAATCTTTCAAACTTTTATTATTAAAAATAGGAATTACTTTACAGTGTAATGTAACACATTGGTTATTTCAGAAATAAAACATAATATGACAATCCAACTTCAAGTCATTAACCGTACGCGCATAAGCAAGAGAGATGAAGTAACAACACATTATTTTGCAATACCAATTCACTGTCGAGTCTCATTCCTTTGTAGTTTCATGTAGGAAGGTCAGGGACGCGCGGTGTGTTGTCAACAAAGATACGCCGTTTTCTCGTGTAAAATAACGACTTGTCGTAGCCATTGGTAAGCATCGTTTTATTGTCTTATTATCACTATATGTATTGCACATTATATATAATGTGTTTGGTTGTTCTCAATTTTGTGATCAGTTGTTTGCAGCAACTGTCGGAAACATTTTTAGGCTCATGACATGGGACGTCACCGTGTGCGGCATCACCAGGCTACTAAATTACTGTGGCCATGTAGCTTGAAGAGAATAATTATGTTGACTGGCAGATTGTTTGTTTACCAATGCGTAGCTTATTGCAATGGAGCGCTTTCGTTTAGGCTCCAGTAACATGCGTGTCTGCGTGGAACCGAGTGTTAAGCCCATTTTTCTTATGTGACGACGTAAATGTTTTGCCGTTTATGTTCGGTCCTCGCGTGACCACGTGAGGGCGTCGCTCGATTTTACTCGCCGCTAGGGTCGTATTGTTGCTCTCGTCCTTGAATTTTTGTGTCGCGATATCTTTGAACTAGAGCGAACTGACCTAAATTTTGAAGGTGCACAGACAAAAGGAGGCTCCCAAACAAAAGCGGCCGAAATGCCAAAAGCCCCGCCCCCTTCCAACTGGCGACTAAGACAAATCTATGTGTTGTTAACAACTAACAAGAAAAACAGCAAAAAAACTTATAGGCTAATTTGTACTGTGACTTTAGTATAATTGGTTAAAGTTGCATTCTGAGGTAAACTAACATTTTAACTGCTTTTAAGAAAGTACAAGTACAACATCGACAATGTTTACTTAGTCTTACACTAAGTTATTTGAATTTTGATCTTACTTGCTACCATATGTAATTTTGGCATTTGATGTTATTTGGAAAAATTATGCCTTTACAAAATTACCAGTTCATGGGTCCAGTCAGCAGAATAATAAACTATGACTTTATTAATATTCATGTGAATAAATTTGTTTACATTTTAAACACTTTTTTTAACGTGATGTTTCCCAGAATAGTTGTGGAATCTGCCGGGTAACAGATGTACCCATATTATAGCATATTTCAGTCGTTTAGCCTTAGGAATACACATGCATATTTAACCCATTGCAGACCAGATGTCTTTATTGCATCAGTCCACTATGGAAATAAGATTATTGCATTTGCGCAATGTAATTTTAGTGCTCCTTTTTATGGCACAATGTTCTAGGTAGTACATTTCATCATTAGACACTAAGACAGGCTGCTGTTTAGACACAGCAATGGTAAGTGTTGCGTTAGGATATATATACTGTATTCTCACTAGGAGACACTGCATAGATACATTTCCTCAACTGATCGATTTAGAACCATGTCATCCTAGTGCTTCAATAACCAATCAGGTAGTAACAATTTAGGTTGTAACCATGTAGATCTATAGGACATATTTCTTGGTAACTCCACCACTTACTATTTAAGATAGATTATAATATAAATGATGGTTACAATTTGAAATATAAACTACGTAGAACGATGTTATGTATCAAAACAATGTTAAGTGTTATTTTCTGCTTTATAGGTGCATTATTGTCACAACATTGTATCCTTCTATTCCTGTGTGGCTCTGACTATTCCTGTCATTCATGAGGTACAATGCTTCTATTCTTCTATCCTAGGGTGCACCAGAGCATTGAGTGCTCTCCTTCCAGCTGACCAGGCAGCATTGCAAAGGCTAGTTTGCTGGGTGGGCCTGGCAGGTAATATCAACTCTTATGTAATTGCTTTCATCTGTCATTGCTAATGAGAACTAAGGTAATAGCCCATGGCTGAACAGAGCATCTGGAGTTGAATACCTGTAAATGACATGCGCTAATTAGCTTACGAGACACCTGTGGGAATGCATTGAAGGTTGTTTCTCAATTCAGTTTTGTCACTATTATTTCTCATTCATCTTGTGAAAATTAGTTACGCTAGTATCTGTTTATTCTGTTATGATATCCTTGCTCGTTTGTAGTTATTTGTTTTGGTGAAATCATCACATAGTTTGTTATTTTTAACTGGATTTGAGCATTGTTCAGCATATAAGTGGTCCAACTCTATTGTTGTAACATTTCGTTATTTGCCTTTTCTCAAGTTACCTGAACTAATAGTCCAGTAGAAATTGACGATGACCCGTTTTGGTTAAAAAGCCAATTTTTGTTTTACGGTGACCAGTAGGGTTTCCTGAACTTCCAAAAAAACCTACCAAAATCAACCCTGGGGAACTTTGTTTTTACCCCAATCCTTGTTTTGGGGTGTTTCGGTCCAATTTCGAAGTAACACTTTGTTTGTGTTTGTTAATCATATTTTTAACTTTCATTTATTGGTTAATACATTTGTAATTATATATATATATACTGGTCTATTAAGCCACACATTAATGATGGAGTTTAATTAATCAAATAATTAACCAATTAATTAAAAATATATAGCACTCCGTCCCAACGTTGTTCTGGATTTAATTAATATCTTAACTAAGATGACATGAATGTCACTTATACGCCAAACAATGAATGGTAGCATTCAAACTTGAATATCACTAGATGAGATCATAAATGTCCTACCTATAATCTTCTAATACATAATTTGTTAAATGTCATCATCAGCATTGTCATCGTCGTCACTGTCTGGTAGCTGTACAAGAGTTGGGTCGTTTGAGCACTGTCCTTGACATTTGCAGTGGACGCTACAGGCAAGAAGCTTCTTTGAGCAGTTGCAAGACACACAAGTTATCTTGGCGCTTGCAAGAACAACAGATCTCTTGTAGAAGATGTTCGGGTACTGGTTCTTTGTCTGTGAAGACGGGCACTACTGAGTGTGCGTCACAGTGGAAGCCATATTTATTTCTGTCCAATACTGTCTTCAGATTGACCCAAGTAGAAACCTGTAGGTGCATTCTGAGTGAATGGGAGTAGCACACTCGATTTGCTGGCGGCATTCTTTCAATGGTTACATACTTTCATGAAATTACGTATTGTAGGTCGTCGAGACTTACATTTCAGTTGCTTTTAATGTAAAGCGAAACCATATATCACTCTCCAGCTGTTGCAATGTCGGCGTTCGATGCAGTGTTACTGCCGAATATGGCAACGGATGTTCTCGGCTCTGTTGAAGATCCTAGAACTTTTGTGTGTTTGACTTTGCCAATACTGTAGATAGCTGACGTGGTGTCGCAGCGTGTGCAAATGGCAAGCACTTACACATCTACTTTCCGGGAGCATGTTGACCAGCGCCGATACTGTTTAGTCTTTGCTTGGTTTGCATGTAAATAGTGGACTTCTCAGGCGCATGGTAAAGCAGGATTACAAGCAGATCTGTATCATCACAATGGACACATACGTTCTCGTGGGATTCTGCAACTTCTATGGTACACTTCACAATTGTGGTATCCGCATCTCCATCTTCAGATAAGCAAATAATTAATACAACAGCTGTTATTTATTTAGAAAATAGATCCATTGCATAAAACGTCTTGAGGGGGTTTACAGAAACGGTTTATTCTATTAAGTACTACGAATTTTGGTCCAATTAATATGGATGTGATATTATCGCTTGTGTTTGGATTTTAAAACATTGGCTTTCGATACACATTGGCAAGATCTAATATTGTGACAAACACTTGATTTCTTATATTAGCGAGTTAATGGATACATAAAATACAAATCAACACAAGTATCCTAACGGTTAACTTGCTGGCCAGTAGAAGCCAGTGTGCCAAAACTCATTTGCATCTATCTATGGACAGCCAATAAAAAATGTTACAAAAAAACGACTGACGGGGTACATATATTGTTCATGAAAAAAAATCGAGGTTCCCCAGGGTTGATTTTGGTTGGGTTTTTTCTGGAAGTTCAGGAAACACTACTGGTCATCTTAAAACAAAAATTTGCTTTTTAACCAAAATGTCCGGGTTTGGTTAAACATGTGCTGATTTCTACTGGACTATAATGGTCAATATGTGTTATAACTAAGTTATGTTGACAAACATATAATATGGATTTTTGTTAAACCTGACTAGTTATAGGTGCATGTAATTACTTTAGCTATTCACATACTACAATTTTGACCATTCAGAGACAGGGAATTTGAGTGAAACAAGATCTATGATCGGGCTAAATCAATTTAGGGAGGACTTAGGAAACATCCATTACTCACAAATGCAGAAATATGTTTCGGTGTGTAACTCACTTGTTATTTTTTAGTAGTGTAGCAAATGTTCCCAATCACTGGCAAGTATGCGTCATATCTTTTGTATTGAGTAACTCATATGTGGCAACTAACTGCCTCTGTAAATGTTGTGTTTAATCTGAAATCTAATCTTGTGTATGTGTTTGAGCGAATGAAGCGTAATACCGGTACTAATAGTCTGGTATGGTAGACAGGATGTCGCCAGATTGCTTTTGACTGGAGTAGATTTATAGATCAATTGTGAGTAAGTGTGTCGTGTCGGGCAGGAGAATGTAGGAAATAAAGTCACAGCCTGGGGGAAAAACACAACTTTAAATATGAACCAACATATAATTACTGGTCATTACTACACTGTATTGTAATATACATTAGAAAACCATAAATTGATATGATATTAAACATAAAACTAAAAGTTGCATGGTAAAATGTAATTGTTCTGTAGGTATTTCTCTTGCTAGGTTGTGCTCACTTGGCAGTGAGTTTCTTCTTAAATTAAACAAAGATTGGTTTTGGTTGCTACTTGTAGATGTTCAGAGTACTTCTAACATGAAGTGATAACATTTGTTTGTAAAGGTTGTGAAATGAGTTCTGCTACTTGGCTGTGTAATGTCACAATGCTCTTTCAGTGATCAGTTCCTTATGACCTGATTTTTTAGCCATGTTTCAGTGCATTTGTAATGATATTGTGTCTGATATTTATGATAATGTGCAGTATTTACTGTCAGACTTGCCTAATAATGAATCTAACGATACATGGGTACTCTATAATATATTTCCCTGTTTCCTCTATCGTTTCTTTCAAGTTGAATCAATGCCTCCTGGCCTCCTGTCCAATAATATTGATTTTGGTTCAGCATGACAACAGTCCTTCATAAGCTTGAGTGTGATTCTTTCTCTGCAGGACCAGTAATTAATGGCGTTGATGTTGTTCTACGTTGCAAAAAGTAAGAATGTGCTGTGTGTATGGTTGAGATGGAATGCTATTTCCATTTAGGATGGCTTGTTTGGTAACCAGGTCTTATCAATCATCTTTCAAGCTCCCACTGTAATGTACTGAATTGCTTTAACGTTATTGTGTTTCTTGTTGCCCCAGCTTTTAACAACATTTAACCATATACTTGAAATTAATGCAACAGCATAGATAACTATTTAGTATTTATAAATATATATGAGATCATCAAAGGTGCGACCACCCACAGTTATGGGCTAGGTGAGGAGCTCTATAGATAAGTTATATGACTAGAACATTGGTACTGTGGGGGGTACGCTTTAAGTGAGTGTTGCTGTGAATAAAATAGGAATGGCAGTTATGAGTACACTGTAATGGAAGGATGACTCATACCACCAGTGGGTCATACTGGCACTTTTAATCAAAATACCGTACTGTTTTGGTACCAATGTTAAACATTAAACATCTTTGCAATTGTAGTTTTAATACAGTGGTGTGTGCTTAACGTCAGCCTGTGACAGCTCTGTTTGATATGACTAATGGTTGAATGGAGGCCGCCATTGCTGTGGCTCCTCTCTGTCTAGCTGTGTGTTGTTGTACTTTGTAACCTGACGTGACTGCTCTGACCACAGATGAACTAGTGCTTGGTTTTAGCGGTTAAAGAACGCTACAGTAACTTATTACCATGGCAACTTGTGGAGTAAAAGCACTAGGAGTAGGAGGAGTAAGGACACATGGCCTACAGGTCAATGTCATGATTGGTTTATGTAGTGAATGGTTTTTGTGTGTAACGTTACGTTTACCAGAATTGCATGAATAGGTTGATCCCTGTATTGTCTTTAAAGAAGACAACCACCAGGCTTGTCTGGTCATGTTAGTACATTCAGGTTAAACTGATTGGTCTTTCGGTTCGTTTATCGTTGACTTGTTAACATAATGATATGGTGGTGAACCTGATATTTAGGATGGTACAAATTGTATAATGTACAAGACATTTAAGTAGTAACTTGGTGTTCAGTCTACTGATTTATGTTGGCATGCCGTTGCGTTTGATGTAATGGTTTATGGCATAAACGTGGCATTTAAACTGACATTAAACAGCTGTGAATACAGGAACAAGGGTGTGAATATTAAACACTTTCCTCTGTAACTAAGTCGAGGTGACTGTTGATCTCTGGTTTTCATCATCTACTTTGCCTCCGCAGTAACAGAGAAATCTCCATGTTAGCCTACCAGACAGTTCAAGCCGTAGTGCATCTGTATAGAACATCCGCAGATGAACTAAAAAACATATGTGTAGTCAGGTGTAGAGAGCCCTGTGGATCAGCCAATTATTTTGGCATGAGTCATGTTACACTTTCAGAAAGTTTGTTTTGTTGCATGTGGATGACATGTCTGGTGCACTTGGCATAGATCTGGTAACAAACACATTTATAATGCATTGTCAAGTTGTAATCTATACTTGTAAATTTGTAATGTGTTATAGCTAGTCTTGTAACGTAAGTTTGTAGCATGTTGTAAGAGACACTTGTCAGGCATTCAGTATTAATGCAGCTGTATTTATAATAAATCACATTGCAGATTCATGTTAATATAATAATACCACATAGATATAATAGTATTAGATCAAAATGTAAAAACATCTAAATAAGTTCTGTTTAATTTGATTTGTATGGGTGATTTAACTTTGAGGATGGTTTACAATTACAGCAAGCCCCTGCGAGTAGTGAACTTCCAGGTCATTTATGCCACTGGAGTACCCTGTGGGAAGTGAATAGACTGTGTAAGCTGCAGCCACCAATGAATGCTCACTATAAGCAGTGTCCCTGGGACATTGTCTACACCACTATGATGTGTGCTCATTCCAGTCTTTTGTGTGCCCAGGCTGTCTTGGTATGTGTAGTTCATGCCCTGTCATAACACTAACATTGTATGAGGATGAACTCGGTGTGTTTTTAGCTTTGATGAGTGTCGGCTTGAAATTACTGTCTAATATTTCTCATTAGGCAGCTTTAATTTTAATACATTGTACACAGTAATTCTAATATAAGCTGAACATTTGACAATTACTGGTTTCTTTGCTAAGTTACTACTGATGATGATATAACTGTTAAACTGTTGTCAGCATTACCTATAATGTATAATTTACCTCGTTTGAACGGATTTATAAAATGTTTGTAATGTATAATATAAAACAAAAATGTGTGTTATGATAAACAAAATTGTAGGGAAATGATGATAAAGACATTTGGCAGTTTGGAACTTCTGCTTGTTGCTTTGTTCCATGATTAAGCCTGAGTTTAGCTGGCCTTGTACCAGAATAAACAGGGGGAACTTTGGACCCGATAAGCTCCCCGGCGGTCGGTTGTTGAAGAGGGCAGTGTGTGCTGATATGAGGTCACTCCATTGAGCATTGCTTCCAGGACACAAGAGTAGGTGATAACTCGTTGGAATCCACAGTGGAGTAGGGAAATGAGAAGGAACAGTCTTGGTAGTGTTTAAGAAGGGAATTGAATTATGGTAGAAGCTTGAAGCACCTGTTTCAGTGTAGTGGACTGCAGTGGCTAGAACATTGGACTCTCAATCAAGACAACCCGGGTTTGAATCCTGTACTTTAGTTTTGAACTTTGGGCAAGTTTATTCACTCTACAATGCTCCAGTTCACTCAGCTGTATGAAGGAATACCTGACATTGGACGGTGGATGTTTGTATATGAATCTAATATTCATGCACTAAATGCAGCATGGCTGAATGCTTCCCATAGAAGTCAAGATGGCGTTTGATTGAACATATCAGCCAGGGAGTAGTATAAAGCATTTTGAGCAGTCCTAAGGACTGGACACTGCCCTGTATAGGAAATTACTTTTTTTTTAATCCCGAACAGAAAGCAAAATTTCCAAGTAAGTAGGCAGTTTAAATGAAGATTTGTACCTGAGAATATTATTTTTGAATCTTTTTAAAAGATTCTGTAAAGACTTAATGATTTTCTTTTTGTGATTTGAGAAGAAAAAGTAAACTGCAAATGTAAATTATATCATCAATCACATTTTATATATTCAGTGTTCACGTAAACAGTTTTTTAACATTTTTGCAGTGAATTTTTTAAGGATCAATTTGAGCAATTAATTAAAATTTAAACATGTCACTGCACATATTAGTTTGCATGTTACTAGTTATTATTGTTATATATTAAAATATTATTTGCATTTCTGGTCTCAAGTTAGATGTATTCATACACTTATGTTAGTATCCAAGCGTCAAAAAACTATTACATACAGTATGTTTTACTTGTTAGTGAAATTAATCTTATTGTAATCATAGCTAGAGAACGTAACCCTGTGACCAGAAAAAAACACCATTTGTACCCTGCATTTTTTTAAAGTAGATAATTTTACTGTTTACTCCCTATTTAAAGCAAAAGGGAAGCCACAGAGCCACTGGGAGTAGGTCATGTTGATAGTCACAGTACATAATCATGAGCAGACTCTGCAGATTGTTATCAGACACTGCCACTGCCACACACTACAGGCCTCAGATGAGAACTGAATATTAGGTACTGGTCTGTTGTACCCAGTGCCTGTGAGGGTGAATGGGGGGTCAGTGGGTCAGGGTCATTACCCCAGCATTCAGGTCAGAACTGAGTTAAACTAGTGCAGAGGGGTAGCAACCAACTTAGCAGATTAGAACTGGTTAGTTCTTATCACTGTTGTGTCTTCAGATTCTTCACTTATTACACAAATTTGCATGCAAAATCGATGTCATGCATTTTGTCATTTAGGATTGCTTTCACTGTTTCAGGACAACGCGCCTGTATTTGTGTGAAGTTTATAACATAAATGTTGCAAACAGGTCATCTCGGAAAGCAATGGCCAGTCTTTAATAAAAATGAGTATACAACTGTTTGGAGGAAGAATGATTGACATGCCCAACTGGTAAGATTTTATGCTGAAAGTAGGGACCCTGATTGTCATGCCTTCACTGGAGATGTTTTGAAACAAACTGATTAATATGCAACAATGTTTATTTATTTTTGTGGATTTATTATGCAGGTTTTTAAAATGCGCATGGCATAATATCGTTGCGAAGTGTCATGGCGCCCGTGGTACCTCGCGTCAACCGACGTAAACAGGGACACGCACAGAAGACGCTAACATAAACAGTTTCACGATCGTTGTCTGGTTGTTCGCTAAGACATGTTGCTAATTAAATGTAGTTGTCACATCATTAGTACACGCATAAGTGTACATATTCCGATTTTGAACTCAAAACGCAGAGGAGTAACAATTAACAGCCTAGGTTACACTAGCTCAGAGTGAGATAGTCGCGTTTCGTAGTTCTAACAAATTCCGTTGGATGGCGTCATATATAGCACTAGCTAAAGAATTTATTGTTGAACAAAATTATTAATGAAACAGCAAACAGTGATTTAAACATTCATAATTGTTAATATGATTGCTTGTATAATTTACATTTGCTAACGTATACATTAAGCACTGCTGCATTATAACAACCAGTCATTTATATGTAATTGTGTGACATCATTATTTTATTATCTAAATTGATTATGTACGGTTGTTACTGTGTTGCAAATATTGCACAAATTGTTGTTAGAAAAGTTAACCACACCGTAAAACTGTATTATTTAGATGCAGAGATCATAATTATTATGTATTATTTTTTTGAAATAAATAATTTCTTTTCTGATCAGAAATGGTCTTCTGTAGCTAGTATGCCATTTTAAAACGGAAAATGTGTGATTTGACATAGCAAATGCATGATTTGAAATGGAATTTGTTTTTTGCGGAAATGGAAAATACATCGTTTGAAACAGAATTTGCCTTTTTCTGAATCGGAAAATACATCGTTTGAAACGGAACTTGCCTTTTTGTGAAACGGAATTTGCCTTTTTTGAAACAGGAAATCAGAGTCCCTATGAAAATGAAAACCTCGGCCCAGGTTCCTCTCTATAGAGTTGTTAACTAACAACTGCGGACTGGTCGTAAGTCATACTGTATGCACCTAGTGATCGTAAAGATATGAGTTATTGATATTCCACACACTTGAGCAGAAGAAGTACGATATAACAAGAGTTTGTCGAAACTGCACTCCACGATGATTGCTCTTCATATTTGCCGTGTAAACAGCACACCTGGCTAACTATGCGGGCTTGATTAAGTCGGTGATATCGAGAGATGTGCCATGATTGTCAATGAAAATAGTCGGGAAAGTAGATTGCACTCGATGGAAGTGTTTACTCTCGATACTACGTGGCTTCTAACATGTATTGATCAACTCTAGTATCTTTGCGTTCACAGTGTTGTTTTTATGGCATTTTTGTAGTGCCTCAGTCGATATGGTTATTTGTTCCAGATATGCATTCTTTAGGATGTGTGGAGTCTTAAAAATTAATTGGATGTTGTGTTTTAAGGCCTTGAAATGGTCGTAACATTTCTTATTTTTATTTTCAAAGAGAATTCTTTGATTTTTTTACTAAAATAGTCGCAACGCTATAATTGGTGGAATCCTGCACGGCTTAGTGCTAATACTAGACTCTCAATCAAGGCTATAATCTAGGCTATAATTGGTGGAATGCTGTGGCATAGTGCTAATATTAGACACTCAATCAAGAGATTCTACGTTTTTTCATTCTACAATGCTCCAGTTCACACAACTGTGTCAATGAATGTCTGTCTATAGACAGTGTTGGATATTTGTATAAAGTCTGCGCAGTAATTGCAGCGTGGCTGAATGCTTCCCAGAGAAGTTGAGGTGGTGTTTGAATGAACAGATCTGTCAGGAGTGAAGTGTTATATTGAACGCTTTGCGTAGTCATCAGGACTGAATATCACGCTATACAAGAACATACCTATAATGATGATTTAACAAATGCAACAATATATATATATCTAGGCACATGAAATTTGCATTTACTTTTGTTTTGCTGTGACCCATGAATTTTTGTGTATGGGAGCATACATTTGTTTTGATATGACCTTACATCAAGATGTAAGTAGAACTGACCAGTGGCTATCATGGTGGTCTTGTGTTTGCACTGGACCCCTCCATTAGTGTGATTACTTCATCAGTATGTGGTAAACAGCCCTGAAGGCCCTCCCTGCTGGTGTTTGTGTGGTCAGTCCAGCCTCTGGTCTACAAACCCAGGCCACCCTGTTGTGGCAGCTGGATCCTCCCTAAGGTCAATCCACAGCTGGCTTACACAGATAGTCCTGGGGGGGGAACTCTGGTCTTATGCATGCTATTATGGGTGGCACTCCAGTCTTAGTGTGTACTATAGGAGTGGCACTCCAGTCTTAATACTATTAATTATAGGAGTGCCACTACCAACCCTAGGGATGTCACTACCTAGCGTGAGAGCTTGTCATGGCAGTGGCACTGTAGTGATAGTGCCTGTCATCCACATGTTTATTTTATAACGTGCCAGTTACCAGGGAAATATTCTTATTGTAGAGTGTCTACCTTTAAAATGCAGATAATCTGACAGATACGTTGGATGTGCACCTCCTGTACTCATGTGGCTTAAATCTGAAATTTTATAAGCTTCCGAGATTGTTTGAGAGTATTTTATTTGAATTAATGATAACAATTTGCAAGTATTTAATTTAAACTAATGGTAACATTCTACTAATTGTTACAATTTCTGAAATTTTTTTGATGAATGCTGTGGGAAGTTTTCTGTAAACTTAAATGTGAAATTAACTGATTTTGACTGACCTGGGACATAGAATTTTAGGACAGTCCAAGGAAAAGGAAGCAGTGGTGGGTTGCGTGTGTGCCTATCTATGCAGCATATGTTGGGTTACCAACCTCTGACCTCTCGGCTTGACCTCTCGGCCTTGTGAATTATTAAAGACTGCTGATTACTAACGTTAATTCCTATCTATGCCAACTTGTAGTGACATCATCATCTGAGTATCCAATTATAGGAAGTATTGTTGTACTTCAGATAATTAATTTTGTTGCCGTCTTGATTTTGTACAGCGAGTCTCCAAGCGGAATCGCAATGATGACAGAGACTGTCTGTGATGTTCGAGACAATCTACGCCATTCATCTATTGTGTATGGCCTTTGCAAGGAGTGTGTGCATGATTCAAATCAATAACGGCCAACATAATGCAATAAAGCATGCGGTCTCCACCAGATGATATTGCATGCTTGGTTGTGTAATATGCAATATCCTCTGGGCATATCCAGAGTGTAAGTGGCAGTGCTGAAAATAAGTTAGCTTAATTGAATATTTCTGCGTGAATTGGATCTATTGGTTTGTCCTAACAGAAACAGCATGAACCATATTTGTTCTGAGTTTGGAGCGGGGCCAATGTCTGGTGGTTCTTCCAGTTTATTGTGCAAGAAACAGATGTTGCCTCTCTCCCTGGACCTTTCCCTTCCTTCCCCCCTCTGGCTTCCACTCCCATCAACTTCAAGTGCAGCCTGGTGGCCTGCCAGGTGTTTCACAACCATTGACAAAAACTTGTCTGGCGTGTGGAAGGAAGTCAGAAGTGTGTGTTTCTGGTGAGACGCTGACTGCTGCACCCTTCTACCTGGTGCCTATGCCAGGGGCAGCTAAAGATCATAATGCAGGAGTAACTGTATAACACACAGAGCTGCTGGTTTTTGCCATGTACTATCTGTGTAGAGCCACTGATGATGTCAGTCAACTTTACATCATCCACAACACTCACAGACCATAGAGCTGAGCGCTGGTTTCTGCGTATAAAATCCACCAAAATAAAATACATCCTGGACATAGGACAGTTTGGAGATGGGGGGTAGGGTAAACATAAATTACATGTACATTTGAGTAAAAGTCTATTACAACAACGAGGACATTGCCAAATTGAGTGGATTTACAAGTTATGAATGGGATTTGAATTACCCAAATTCGAGTTGTCTACGTTCTATCCAACTATTTGGGCAAACGTATCCATTTGGTCGGACGTATCCATGAATCATTTATTCAATGTGTTTCCCAAGTGTGTCCATTTGGTTAGACATGCCCACTGTTGGGAGCCAGAGATGTTTCCATGAATCGATCCAGTGCAGTTGCCTCCATTGTGAGTTGTTACCTGGCCTCATACAGCTGACATGTACTTACCCGGAGCCACAGAGTCTGCACGCCACATCCAGACAGCTCCCAACAGACAATGGCTACTCCTCCACAGCAGGTAGACGGAGCACACTGGAGTCAAGAGTCAAGGTTGGAGCAAGTATGGAGCAGTTGCCAAGTTGTGTTAAATCAAATGTGTGTTTATTCTTGAAATAGATACCACTTAAAGTGGTGTCAGAGCCTGAGGCTGAGGGAGATTGTGGTTTGTATGTCCCAGCCACTTGATCCTGTTGAGCCATGGGTGACATAAAGTTGATGAAGTCAGTGGCACTTCCTAGATAGTCTGGAGATGGGAGTTCCAGGGGTCAATTAAACAGACACAGCCAAAGATGTACTATTTTTGGCGCCTGTGAATTGACATGTAGTTCCTCGGAATCAATACCAGAATTCAGACAATGTGCTATGCTATTTATAAATAATGTATATATATATCTGAGTTTCTATCATGGATGCCTTTTAGTCCTTTGGGCTGAAGGTGCAATGGACTTATGCCATCACTCCACGTCCGCTGTGCGCCGTTACCTGCCATATCATAGCTATTACTTCACTCCAATTCAGTCGGTATTATGTCATTAATTGCTACCATTTTAAAAGTCAAAATGCATGCTATGTATATGTACCTTGTGAACAAATAAAGTTTTTTCATAGTTCATCTCTTTCTTCTTTCCATTGTGGGGGAGGATGGTAGGGGCAAAATGAGAACTGAAAATGTGTGCACATTTTCTTAAACAACCTTTAATTGTGCTACATGCGAGATTGCAGCTCATCAACACTCCTGAAAGGTTTCTACAACCACTGGAAATCGGCCTAAATAGCAGCTCCTATCTGGATAAAATTCTACAGTAATTTTAGTAACACATTAACTAATATATACAATCTTCATGAAATGGTCTACTCGAATATTTCATTTCCAGGTGTATCTTCACTGGCATGCATATAGTCTGTACTAAACATGTCAACATTTTACGTCCATCATAACCCTAATGATCTGTAACTACGATTCACCAAAAAACATTTCAATTTCATTAATAATTACAAACTCACAATATAGTCCAAAGGACTTCAGGGCCTCTTAGCCCATTGTTTTCATCGCTATGACATAGTATCATAAGTATGTACTAGATTACATGTTTTCTGCCTTAAAGCATTGAGCATTATCTGTTATGTGCATTTATGTTATAAATGTACATGATCAGACATAGCGCATGCATGTAAGTCTGTCGACTGAATGTATCATATATTATATAGATTATATACTGGTATAGTTATGAATATGTATGTTCGCCAGGGGGTATGTTCGAGCTACTGTGTGAGCGTACATGCATGCGTGCGTGGTTGCGTTGCATGCACTGATGCATTCGTGCATACATGTACAGATGTCAGATGCAATATCATACAAGGCCTATATGTGGTAGTTGCTCCCCTAATGGCACCAGTGCTTGCCAACTAGTGCATTCTGCCTGTACCATTTCAATGTGTCACATCAGAGGTGATTGATGGATGTGTTTACTCAGATAAAACCACTCCATTCCTCTCCCAAGCTCAGCCCAGTTGGGAGCAATCTGCAGCCTCATATCTGCATCTGTCATGGAGCCTTTGACAGAATCTGCATGAGAGAGCTTTGAAGGTTGTGGATGTGACTACTGGTTAGCTTGAAATCCCATGCCAGGTGGGGTTAGAAGTTGCAAGTATTATACTGATAATGATAATCTTAGAAATTCAGACATTAAAAATACATAGTTTTTATATTTTGTTCCAGCAGGTTGGCGAAAGAATAACATATATATTTAAAACAATATATTTTCTTGAATAAAAATGTGATATACAAATTAGCAGCACCGTGTTAAGATTGTTGCCAATGGGAATACATGTAAGGTCTGTCTGGACAGCAGCATGTTGTAACAGGCAACAGCAATGTTTAACTTAGGGGCGAACATTTACTCTTGGGGTTGTATTGTTTCTTTGATATGTCCACTATAAAAGTGACACCCTTGGACAAATAGCAATAAAATAAAATGAGCAATAATTGAATAAGTAGAAAACCTTGTTCCGCAAGAAATACTACCTTGCTTATGGCATTTCTAGGCACCACCAATTTCCAGAAGTTATTTATGGTAATTGTGCTAAGATAATTGAGGCAGATGGACTTATCACAAGCACCAGTAGCTGTCAATCAAGGGCATTAGTGGAGTGCTCCTGTGAACTGACTGTAGGATTGCTATCTGCCTCACAATGGCCTGACATTAACAGGAAAAGGAGACCATGAAACAGACCGGTTTTACAGGTTCTTCTTGTTGACTACAGTCATGTTTATAGTGTCTTTGCTTTCATTACATGGCACTACAGTTTTCCTAGTCCTGGTTCGTAGATAATTAAATCTACAGGACTACAATGATTTGTGCATGGATGCACGCAATAGCGCACATGTATGGAACTCCAAAGGCAGGTTTATTTGCATGAATGATGGTGACTTAGAAACCTGAAGTATTGTAGTAGGGAGTGCAGACAAATTACATGTCTGGTTCTTGTACTGAAGATATTTATTCACATTGAGACTTGGTTTGTAGGTTTAATTCATATGCGTTGGCAGTTCAAACCTTTTTTACACAAGCAGTTTACCACATAATATTATGAACAGCTGACTGGATAATTTAATTTATAATAAAGATACCAACATTTATATAATTTCATTGATAATTCAATAAATTATATTTAAATTAATAGTCAGCAAAAAGTTGTGCAACAAACTTAAAATTTAATACTACTGGTAGCACTATTAAAATCATAGATTAAAAAAATTTACTACAAATTCAATTATCTTAAAATATCATAAATCAACATGCAAACAAGATTTTTTAAAATACCAGTACCGGGTAGTTAGTTTGGATAAGAAAATGTACTTTCAAAAATGTTCCTGATAAATACTACCTGTAGCCTGTAGGGTACGTATTAATCAGATGGGCAGCACAAGATTTCGTAGAGGCCATTTGTTCATATGAACAGCCTAAATAAAACACTGGAAACTTGAACGCTTTATGCATGCCGCAGTTACTGTTTTTTTGGCACCGACCTTCTGTGTCATGTGCTTTGAATAAAAAACTCATTGAGCATCTGTCATAGCCGGTAGTCACTTAGCGCCTGGTAAATGTACTCACGACACATGCATTTACAAGTTCATTCTGGTTGTATACATTTTGCTTAGTGCAATTATTATGGGTCAAGCAGCGATTCTATACCCAAAGGTGTTCCGGTGCTGTGTTTTTGTTGGAGCTCATGTAATCTTTAGGCTTCTGGTGGTGTTCTCATTGAAACTCTCTCACCTGTTACTAAATGTTATGGTGTTTTGAGTAAGAGATCGTTACTGTGATTTGTGGTTCCAACTGTCAGCTCAGTTTTTATCAGTTTGTTCTGTTGCTCTTTATATAAATACAGTGTATCTCCCAGGTAGTGTAATAGAGCTTGTTTGTGAAATTGAACACATCCCTGGGCTTGCTGCTTGAATGGTTAGTTCTCAGTATTCGATCAAATTGATTGTGGTAGCTTCAGTAGTAAAAATAAGCATTAGCTAGAAGCAAGGCTATAAACAAATGCTGCTGCGGCACGGAGCCTGTGCGTTTACCGCACTTTGTCATAGCTGGTTGGTGGTCATTGTGCATTTCTTTGAATAACGGTCTTATGATTGTCTTTAAATGTTTACAGTTATTAGATTATTAGTACTGTAATCATTAGTTAAATAAGGGGGCGTGTGACCCAAGAAACATGAATAACAACCATTTTTGTTCTTCCAAATATATATATATATATATATATATATGAATGTGGTTTTGCAGTATTATTCTACTTTTAGTTTAGACCGGCAGGCATAGTGGTTGTGGTCAACCTGTTCCATTCTGACTCGGCCCATGTTCTCTGGGTTGTTCTTTTTTCTCAAAATATTTTGCTAGATCTCTCGTCGGTCCATTGCTGTCTGTATCTCTACCATGTATGTCTCAGGTGTGATTGGAGTGCACAAGTGGTGAAGTCTTCCACAGTGGTGTCAGGCAGCTGGGGCAGGTGCTACAGACCCCCTCCTGCCTTCCAGCTCTGTCAGTTGTTTAGTAAACATCTGTGTCCAGTCACATCCCTGGGATACTGCCTGCACCAGCTGGACCTCACTCAGTCCTGTCAGATAGTGGCTCAGTGGTTCTATTTCATCTGTTATCAGGTTGCTCCCTCTACACCTACAGTGCTGAGGCTGTAAGCTGTAATAATATTTCATTAAAAACACTCCTAAACATTTATGCACCTACATACCTAAATTGTCGCCAGGATCTCTGGTGACTGATTGTGTGAACTTGGTATGCTTGGCCTAATGGACACAGTTTTGTTATGCTTGTAGTCAGTGACTGATTGTGTGAACTTGGTATGCTTGGCCTAATGGACACAGTTTGGTTATGCATGTAGTCAGTGACTGATTGTGTGAACTTGGTATGCTTGGCCTAATGGACACAGTTTTGTTATGCTTGTAGTCAGTGACTGAATGGCCATTTTGTGAAAGCTTTCATGGCAGTGCACATAAAACAGATGTAATCTGTTCACTTCATTGCTACAGAAGTGCTCTCAGAGGATTCACTTGTATCACCCAGTCCACACTTACCGAAGTCTCTAGTGGGGAATAAAGTGATTATGTGCTCACTCTGTTGTCTGCTGCATGCTGGCTGCAATATCAACATACAGAACTCTACTAATTGCTATACAAAGGGTTTCTGCATGCAAAAAACACAATATCACAATCCAAGAATGGCTTTCTGGTATGTCAATGACCACATTACCACCACTCAAAGAATGACATCATGCTGTGACACAGACTACAGTTAAATATCAACATTCAAAGAAAGGTGTCCTGTATGTCAAGGAACACAATATCAACACTCCAAGGAAGGCTTCCTGCTGTGTCAAAGACCACAATATCAACACTCCAAGGAAGGCTTCCTGCTGTGTCAAAGACCACAATATCAACACACCAAGAAAGGCTTCCTGCTGTGTCAAAGACCAAGATATCAGTACTCCAAGAAAGGCTTCCTGTATGTCAAAGACCACAATATCAACACACCAAAAAGGCTTCCTGCTGTGTCAAAGACCAAAAATATCAACACCAAGAAAGGCTTCCTGCTGTGTCAAAGACTACAATATCAACACTCCAAGAAAGGCTTCCTGCTGTGTCAAAGACTACAATATCAACACTCCAAGGAAGGCTTCCTGTTGTGTCAAAGACTACAATATCAACACTCCAAGAAAGGCTTCCTGCTGTGTCAAAGACCAATATATCAGCACTCCAAGAAAGGCTTCCTGCATGTCAAAGACCACAATATCAACACACCAAAAAGGCTTCCTGCTGTGTCAAAGACCAAAAATATCAACACTCCAAGAAAGGCGTCCTGCTGTGTCGAAGACCAAGATATCAACACTCCAAGAAGGGCTTCCTGCTGTGTCAAAGACCACAATATCAACACTCCAAGAAAGGCTTCCTGCTGTGTCAAAGACCACAATATCAACACTCCAAGAAGGGCTTCCTGCATGTCAAAGACCACAATATCAACACACCAAAAAGGCTTCCTGCTGTGTCAAAGACCACAATATCAACACTCCAAGGGTTTCCATCAGTGGCCAACATGGACCAACAGAAGTACAATCAGCTACTGATTGCAGTTCACAGTGGGTGATAGTTTCTGACAGGGTGTGAAATTAATGGGTTTCCCAATACCTGGTCCATTGCTGCCTTGGGGTATGTTATGGGAGCCCAGGGACCACTGGGGAATAGATCCCTATCAGATTTCCCAGGAATTATCCTGTGGATGTCCAAATAGAGGAAGCAGTGCACTATACTATGATATCAAGTTGTGCAGTTGGTTCAGAAAGTGTGCTATGTCTTGTGAGTGGGTGGTGAATAATTGGGTGTTTGTGTGATCATGTTACTGGGGACCATAGACTCCCTGGACAACGTTATACTGACCACAAACAGTGGATGGATTATGAACATGTCATCAAGGAGCCAAACCAAGGGACCAGCCTTTGTATTGATTGACTCTTTGATAGACCAAAAAAGCCTGGGGAGATACACATATAATTATTATATGACAATATTGGATATAGATATCTGGAGATGAAAGGTTGAAGCCTGCAGAGTTTGGATTGTTTGTAAATATATACAAGTAGAAATTGATATTCATGTGATTTAGGTCTTTCCATATGAGTCAATATAACATCAGCATTTAGACTTATGGTGATAGGGAAATTCTAATAGAGGCTAATTTTCATTACAGCGTCAACAACAAACTATTGGTTCCTAGCTCATATTGGTAACAAAATACTGTAATTGTGAAACTGTTATTGTGTTAAACGTCTGCCATCATTCTCCAACAAGGTTATAGGTCTGTAAGTACCATTAGTAAGTATTATATATTCCATAAAGGCTGTCAATTGGTAGACATTGACATCACTTCCAATGTAGCATCAACCCAAGAACAAAGGTGTTGTGCCAGAGGGTTGCCATGCCAGAGAGGTTTGGGCTTCTACAGTTTCCTGCATAATTAACCCCTAGCAGCACTGGAGGAATAGGGAAACATTGACTGCACTCTGTCTGCCACCTGTGATCCAACAATATCCATTTCTGGCCTAGCCCCAGGCTGGCCATCAGTGTTAATACTGATTTCATTAGAATGTTGTGACTGATGGAGCATTGAATGCAGTAATCAGCTTACAGCATTAGTTCTTCTTGTTGCTAGCAGGCTGGGTCTATCTGTGTGGTTTTCAGCAAAGCTCACTGTTGACATGTGTGCATTTAGTGCCTTAATTGGCATAAAACCTGGTGGGAGAAACCAAAGTTTTACAGTGAAAGATTACATTTTTACTATAACTTCTCATACATTTACTTTGGTATTAAAAGATGCACACATAAAGTAGTTTTATTCTAAAGTGTCATAATTAATCAGTAATTAATTCATTGGATACATACGCTCTTTAAACAGGGTGGCTTCTATGATAGAGAAGTGCCCATCAGCCATAAACTTTAATGAAAATATATTTTTGGAAATAGATATCCTATATTTTAGACAAACATATTAATAATAATAATAATATATTTTATTTAATATAACGCCAAATCCAATTATAAATTGTTCGTGGCGCTTTACAACATGTAGAACCCAGATAGAGGTAATAATGATGGCTAAATAAACATGCATTTTCTAAAAGAAATTCTTATAAAATTAATATTAATAAAATACAAATAAATACAGTAATTAAATAAATATACTAAAATAATGATCTTAGCTACAGTTCTATGTAGAAATAAGACATTTCAAATTCATTTAACTGAATTAATGTACATGTAGGTATAAAATAAATATATAAATAGGTTAATTAATACATAAGAGATATAAAACTAATCAATGCAGAGACTAAACTATGCCACATTGCGCAAGAAAAAAATCAGTATACATAACTATATGCTTTGTCATATATGATAGTATGACATTGTTGTTACGTTGTACGTGAAATACCATCCCATGAATTAACTGACGTATTTGTATTCTAATTTTGTTGATGCAGTAAATATTGTAATTGCGTTGATGTCCCAGATACTGGAGAGGACACTCTGCCAGCGTGATTGATTTACTCTGACTGATTTACCGAGTGTAGGTTTCCGGCTGCTCAAGTTAATGTTTATAACACCTCTTGGTTCTATGTATTCCTGTTCTTCATCACAGCCAGACCGGGCTGTGTTTATCATACTAGCACCGAGTTTAGTAAGTTGTGGCTGTCCTCAGTTGGCCTCGGAGTAGCTGGACAGTGAGATCTGATGTCATGGTCCGAAGGAACTGACCAGTGGTCAACCACAACTGACTTGGACAGTACTTGACCTGCAGACTAAGCCAGGGTAGAGGTTAGGTTGCCTTTGTTTGTGAATGGTGGGCTCGGTAGAACCAAGTGCACAAAGCCAGGATTTGGGTCTGGTTACTGACCTTCTTGAATGGTGTGCGCTAAGCCAGGGAGGAGTTTATGTTACCAATCTTCTTGAATGGTCCATATTTGCTTTGAATGAATGGTTAAGTTATTTCTGTTGATTTACGTTACAGGATAGACAAAGGGATGGGTACAATTTGGGCTGTAGTTTTGATGGTGGTCATCTTGTGGACTTATTAGAATTATCGACTGAAGTTGAAGTGGTTCATAATACTGGCAACATTTTGATATTTGAGAATAGGAAGAGTGTAAAATGTTTAGAAGTTATAGATGTTTTCATCACCAAACATATCTGTGTATATTGACTGTATAAATAAAGTCAATTCAAACCTGTCTAGGACAACTGTCGGATGTGATAAGGCAGGTAGAAACAGATACAAATGGAGTGATAGAGAGAGACGGGCAGTAATTATACTCCAAACACTTCATTCAGTCATCTGCAGGGAGATGGAATAAAAGTCAAGGTAAGTTCTTATATAATGCAGTAACCAGTCCTTACTGGTCAAAAAGGCCAAGTTTGTGTACAAGCGCAAACTTGAGGACCAAGCATGAAAAAGAGTACTGGATGTTGTAAAGAGTACTTGAGTTGTTACGCCACAAGGCCACAAATACCTTGTATATTAAAAAAAAAGCTACTTGGCAATAAACCGTCTACTACATAAACCGTCTACTACTTACGACTGATCAAAGCACTTTACACTTTACCCCCTGGCAGACCTGTTCAGTCGAACACCATCTTGACTTCTCTGGGAACAATTAATGCGCAAAGATTCGTACACAAATATCCACCCCTGTCTATAGCTAGGTACTCATTCATACCGCTGAGAGAACTGGAGAAACATTGAGTGAATGAACTTGCCCAAGGTTTGAAACAGCAACACATGATTGTAACTCGGGTTCTCTTGATTGAGAGTCCGATGCTCTGGGCACTGTGCTTCACTTCACATAAAGACCATCCCTTAGGCAGAATAGATGAAGGTAAAAAGCCCGGCAACATTGGTCTATATTGGGATTATATTCTCAACAGCGGCAGCAGCTAGGGCTGATGCAAGAGTGCTGTTTGTCTTGCACATGAGTGGCATAGTGCAATGTTGCCCTCTTGATCTGTTGCATCAGGAGGCAGATGTAGTGTTGACTTGTTAAGAAGGTCTGTAGATCGCAGCTGCTGGCTTGGTTCACTCACCATCTTCAAGTTTGTCTAGTACTTGCAGATTGGTTTGTCACATTATGTTTGAATTATGTATGCATATTAATGTGCTAACTTTTGAGTATTGTAAGACCATCTCCTCCCATGCGCCGAAGTCCATTTGCCTCTTGCTATGTTCATTTGCTTCCTTCGACCATTGGCCTCTGCTCTATCAGTTGGCGATGCATTTAAAGAAACATTATTTTTTTAGATAGTTATTTAGAGTTAATTACAAGTTTACGTGTTTGCGATATGCTTTTCTCCCTTGCGTAGAAACACGGGAAACAGTTAATGATGATCACTTATCAGTAGAGAGCGTCAGTCTTGTGGGGTTCTGTTCACTGATGATCACATATCAGTAGAGAGCGTCAGTCTTGTGGGGTTCTGTTCACTGATGATCACATATCAGTAGAGAGCGTCAGTCTTGTGGGGTTCTGTTCACTGATGATGATGCACAACTGCGGCACGGTGACTCAACAGACCACATTCCAGTACTGTGCAGTTTACGTAAATTAAAATATTGTGAGCCTTATATGTCATAATTTACTTATGAGTAACATAAAATACAGTACAATTTTAGGAGACTGAAAAGGTAGTGAACTTAAAAATGCAAGAATACAGAATACCTGTACTTTGTTAATGGTGTATGGCATTCAAGTGCACATTATACACATGGTCAAGTGGTGTGCAATGTGCCAATAAACCACTGTTTGCCTGGTCTGGTTTCCAAGCCTAGCTTCCGGTGCTGTAATTGAACGGAAGATGAATGCCCACACCGTATCTCTATGAGAAAACAAACCTGTGTTATTGGGTGGAAGGTGTGTCTGGCCAGCCGACAGAAGGTTCTCTTACTGACCAGTGAATGAGATGGAAAAAAGTGGCCATACATGAACATTAGACTGGTTCCATGCATCATATATCTTGCTTCATCAACTGCTGTTGAGTAACTGTTTGTGTTCAGTGGTTAGGTCGACAGTTGTTTTCTTCCTTCTTATCCTGTGACCTGTCTCCGCGGTCCATATCATCTCACCATTCCACGAACTTATGATTGTCATTTCATGTGATATCTAGCTGTGTTCTAGCTCTGTCGTGTGCCAACAACTGCATCCCAGTTGGTTCCTCTCTCCCTCTCCCTCTCCTTCTCTGCTCCTATCTCTGCTTCAGCAGTTTCTCCTTATTTATTTTATCCTTCCTCTTTTCCCCATACCTTTACAGACCAAACATAATACTAGAGGTTCTTACACCTTTCATAGTTGTGTGGCTGATCTTGTGATATTGCTTGCACGTACCATTACACATAGTTGTGTGGCTGATCTTGTGATATTGCTTGCACGTACCATTACACATAGTTGTGTGGCTGATCTTGTGATATTGCTTGCACGTACCATTACACATAGTTGTGTGGCTGATCTTGTGATATTGCTTGCACGTACCATTACACATAGTTGTGTGGCTGATCTTGTGATATTGCTTGCACGTACCATTACACATAGTTGTGTGGCTGATCTTGTGATATTGCTTGCACGTACCATTACACATAGTTGCGCACAAGTCGGTGACTGATGCCTGCAGAATGTGATCCATAGCAGCGGTGTGTAATCAGCCCTTGCTTCATAAATCCTCTTATTTATGAGTCATATGATGGCTGGCAACTTGCTGTAGCAAACACACCTGCACAGGTTTGTTACTGGGATGTCTGTATAGACTACCATCACCTACATAACCAGTATGTGGTGTAAAACAGTCATGACTGATGGGTTATGAATGTATACTAACAAAAATACCCATCCTCCGATCGGCGCTATGCAGAGTCGGTCATTCCCAACTTCATCAAGGGTCTTTGGATCCGTCGCAGAAAAAATGCGTAACATTATCAGACCTGCCTACCATTCCGGATTGTCCGGAATCATTCTGGAAAGTCATCTCAAATGACGGTATTACGGTGAGGGATGAAAATATTACGGACTGTGACCATGTTGGGTAATCACTGAAATTTAGGTTGCATTATATTCAACAGGTGGCAGCATATGTATGCAGCATGTTGTGACATGGTTTTTCATTCGCTGAGTCTGGTCGTAATGTAACCAATAGGAAACAGCGTTATGACAAATTCGCATTTCCGCGATCAAACAAAACGAAGTCACGCGGTACGAAATGATGGCTGACAGCGAAACGACGCCACCGCCAACCCAAAAGAAATGTGTAATGCAAAAATGTAGTGAGTGTTGTACTAGTAGTGTTAGGCCAACTGACTGTACTAAGACTAAGTTAGTGTATTTATTGAGGAGTTGAGTGTATCATTGACAGCCTATCATACAGTTACTACAGTCTAGGCGATGACAATGTAATGGTTTTGGTCCATCGCTACCCCCCCCCCCCCCCCCCCGTGACAATATCTGACATGGTGGTTCTGCATTACTGACAGGAAGCGTATATTCCTGAAAATCAGTGTAAATGGGAAGATGGATTTTACTGACAGGAAGTTTTTGGGGTAGGCAGGTCTGCATTATGAACAATTGATTGACATATAATGTCTAGTTAACGAATGATGCAAACCCTAAAACTGGTAAGAACCATTAAAACCAAGAACTAATTTAGGAAAAAAACAAGGGCATTACTTACATTTTTTAACTGAGACGCACACACACATGACACGACACGACATGCAGATCGGGAATACTGATAGCTTAAGGAAATTTATAGTTTTGTTTTGAATGCATACAGCCTGAATAATGACACTAGGTGGTTTTTGCCAAAGTTATTGATAGCCTGAAGATAGATTGAACAACTGTGCAGCATTGTTATTTTGCTAGGGATAAGATGGATTGAGCAACTGTGCAGCATTATTATTTTGCTAGGGATATTGATACGCGTAGGTTGAGACAAGATTGTTTGATATTGCTTTGTGTAATAATAAACAGACAGTGCAGTTAAGCAATATCAGTTAACAGACAGGAATACGTTTATTGATTTTGGAGAGGAGGTAGATATTATGTAAGATTGGATGAGTGTTTAGTTAGAAAGATCCTAAAGAACTAAAAGAAGAAACTGTTGTACTAATGGACTTATAGGAGGATAGAAGATAGGATATTGGAAAATAGTATGCCGAATAAAGCATTGAAATGCAGAAAGTGTAAACTTTCCTGGATATTAGGAGGTAGGTAAATAGTACCAGAGGGTTGCTTCTTATCTATCTAATGCCAAAAAAACATGGCAAATTGTATGTATTATAACATGTGTCTACAGTAAATCTTCAAATCTTGGTTGAGGTTCAACATAAGATATGCTATCTCAGTAGCTTGGTAAGCCTATTGCAGTTTTTTGCACATCAGGTATTATTTATTCAGATTGGATAATATTTACTCAGATTGTCTTAGCAAAAAGCAAATGTTGTGCATGTGCAGTACTGTCCAGAACTTGAAACTCCTTCTTCAGCCGGGTATGCTGATCTGGGGGGCTTAGCTTTCTAATTGTCGTTATTTGTCATGAATTTTATTTCATACTCTTGCAAATAGACTAATTTCTATTAATTGTTATGCATTGCATTTTTATCTTACATAAACCCACTGGCCAAAAGCCCATGGTGCCCTAGCACACAAAGGTCTAGAATAAATTATTTATTTGATCAATATATTTATATAACTAATTGTGCCATGTCACTGAGTTCGAATCTGCTGTGTTTCCTTGCACATGACTGGTCGTCATCGCAGATTACACAACTAAAATTAAACTGGCTACACGATGGGGCATACAGGTGGTTTACGGGTTGTATCAGATACTCCAGTGCACGAGGAGTATCAGATACTCCACTGGATCAGAACATATATGTTTTTGCAGCATCTCATTTTCTGCGTCATGTACCCTACGATCAATAATAATAATAATAATCTTTATTTTATATAGCACCATATCCATAGCGTTCATAGCGCTTTACGTACAACTAAAATATAAATAGTAAAAATTAAACAATGGAGTATCTGATACTCATCATGCACTGCAGTATCTGATACTCACCATGCACTGGAGTATCTGATACTCATCATGCACTGGAGTATCTGATACTCCACATGCAATGGAGTATATGGTACTCCACATCTACTCCACAGTATCTGATACTCATCATGCACTGGAGTATCTGATACTCTGCATGCAGTGGAGTACACTGTATATGGTATGCCACAGTATCTGATACTCTGCATGCAGTGGAGTACACTGTATATGGTACTCCACAGTATCTGATACTCTGCATGCAGTGGAGTACACTGTATATGGTACTACACAGTATCTGATACTCTGCATGCAGTGGAGTACACTGCATATGGTACTCCACAGTATCTGATACTCTGCATGCAGTGGAGTACAATGTATATGGTACTACACAGTATCTGGTACTCTGCATGCAGTGGAGTACACTGTATATGGTACTCCACAGTATCTGATACTCTGCATGCAGTGGAGTACACTGTATATGGTACTCCACAGTATCTGATACTCTGCATGCAGTGGAGTACACTGTATATGGTACTCCACAGTATCTGATACTCTGCATGCAGTGGAGTACACTGTATATGGTACTACACAGTATCTGGTACTCTGCATGCAGTGGAGTAACTGATACTCCTCGTACACTGGAATATCTGATACTGCACATGCAGTGGAGTATCTGATACTCCTCAAGCATCTGAGTATCTACTACTGGAGTGCATGTTGACCATGGACAACAGTCTTGTTGTGCATCCTCTGAGCTGCCTCTTATTCTTGCAGTCAATAAATGCAGATTGTTGCACTTGTGATTAATTAATCAGTCTTGCAGTATACCTGCCTCAGTGGCCATTTTGCGAAACAAACTACTTGATCTCTGATTAAAGCTGCAGGCATACTTGGATTACTGGGTTGGTAGATGAAATCAACAACAGACATCAGGGCTTTCATGTCACTCATGGTAGCCAATTACATTATATTGGTGGCTGTTCACTCACTCACTCACTCACTCACTCACTCACTCACTCACTCACTCACTCACTCACTCACTCACTCACTCACTCACTCACTCACTCACTCACTCACTCACTCACTCACTCACTCACTCACTCACTCACTCACTCACTCACTCACTCACGCACGCACGCACGCATGCACGTACTCATCCATTTCCCCATCCACTGAGGTCACAACACAGTACGGTACGCATCTGTCTGTTACATCTGTGACTGGTTGGGAATTTGTATTGGAGGCAACAATTTATTTCATGAATATGTCATTTGTGGGCATGTGTGCGGTAACAAGGTGACATCTTAAGGTCTTACTTTTCACAAAGTATTCTTGTGATGTATGTCCTTGTAGCCATTTAGAAAATGTATGTGGTGTGACACGTTTTCTGAAGACATTCTTTTTCTTCTGCAGATGGCTCACAGGTAACAGTCTGGGTGGACAGGGGGCAGGCTGGAGTGGACATTGACAGGTAAGCTAACCAGGTCAAGGACACTCGAGGTCAAGGTCACATACTCCACACACAAGCAATTTCTGTTTCGTATTTCACGTGCGGGACAACTTGTGAATCAGCCCTCCAACGATTTTTGCATAGTTGTGATAAGTCTATAAAAACGCGTTCTTACATTTGTTTATTTGACAAATGCGTGAATAGACAAAGTGCCCAAAAACTTTCCTCCAAGTTTTCAATCATAAATTATGCAGTGCTTTCTTGGAAAGAAGTGTACGCCGAAGCGTGACGGCTGTATCTGTAATTATTCAAGTTCTTCAATGGCTGTGCAAACAGTGGAGGTAAATTGAGATTGTCACTCTGTGACTAGTACAGGCCAGGCGATTACAGAGCAAACAACTCCAGCGTTATAATATAGACTTTATCCTGTCCGTTAACACAGAGTAGAGCATTTGAGAAAGTTACCTTAGAGAAAAAATGTGCACATCTTATCACGTTCATGTTTTTGTTGCAGTTAGTTATACGATTTGGCCAAAACATGAATTAGTCAAATTGACTGCAGTTTATTTAGCTGCATCAGTAATTAATTATTCGGTTTTGAGACCTAAATGGTTCAAGGACTTTGTGTTAAAGACTCGCATAACTTTGCAAACAGCAACAGTTAATATAGATTTAACATTATTGTGAGAACGGATAATTCAAGATGCAGTAAGCCTACTTAGTAGTACAAAAGACCAAGGTTTACCATAATAAGCAGGAATATTGCATACAATATAGTATCTTTGATAACAAGGAGAAAAACATCCGAATGTTCAAGAAATAAGAAATGTCAGTGACTTTTGCAGTCAGCAGTTTTTTTTATTATTATTAAAATGAGCAAAATTTAAGAAGTTATATATATTTACAGTTAAACAATTAGTTCATCACATCAAACTTTTTATTTCCCATATTGCAAAAGTCGAATGTGTGTCATGACCTCCTGTAGTTTCTCCGTGACACACTGACCTAGAACATGACAGGTGTATCAGGGGGTAGGGTGGTAATAACTTGTATATAGCAGTGGCTTTCTTAGAAAGGGAGAATTTATAGCCGAGTACAGGTCTGCATTTGGCTTGTGCCAATCACGATGTATGATAGTCTACTGCTAATAAATTTACATTTGTATTAAATGTGTGGGTTGGTAACACAGTTGGTGACCCTGACATTGAAGAGAGTTGAGATACCTGTTAGAATCTATATACGCTCAATGACCGAGATTTTGTGACCCCCATCTTTATGGTCAAACTGAGCCAATCTCCGGTGTCGTGTGACCATATTGGTGGCTGGCATGTGATGCTCCCAGGAAGATTACGGGAAGGTTCTATTCCCCTTCTCAGAGATTGCATACATCCAGGACCAAGACGGTCATGAAACTCGGTCATTGAGCATACATGTGTAGGGAGGATAAGTGTCTAATGCAAGTGTTCTCTGTCATCATTTGGCAAGTTATATCATTGCAACAACTTTGCATAGAGTTGTAGTATAATACAGCCAAAATATTAATTCGTCAACCGCATATGGATTGGTGAATCGTACTATTGTACGGCACGGTAAATGTGCTTTCTGAATTGGTATTTTGATTGAAAGACGAAGTTAAGTCAATTGTGAACGTACTTATAGCTTTAAATCCTTAATCAATTCTAACATAGCGTTTGTCAAATCATTTGCGTATTCGGCTGCTGAATGCCAGGTCATTATTTTAGATCTTACGTCAATGGTACTATATTATCGTTCAGTTGACCGTGGCTTGTTGATCCATTGTTTATTAAAAAACGATACCCAATTCATGAATTTTATTCAGTTCAACATTCAACAGTCTCCAACAGTGTATGACATTTAAACAGAATACACACTGATGTTGGCTGGCAGTTTAATAAGCTTCATAAACTGCGTATAGACTGCGCGACATGCACACTTTGCCTTTGGCTTCGATGGCGTTCTTCGTGCAGCAGCGGTGTCGGTCGTCATCGTAGCGCCCCAGACGGCGTTTATAACGCGGATTCATTTCATGGACCCCGACTACCACGTTATAATGAGACGCGACTGTAGTGTACTAAATGTACTTACGGATTACCAATATCCTATTGCCAAGAAAATTGTAATGTACACAATTAATTAATGTAGCTTTAATGTTTATAATATATTATATTACATCATAAATGTTAATGAAGTGTGTAGGTATCATATTACGCAAGATTGTTAAGTATAGTATTATTTATTATGTACTTCAAGAAGACATACAGAATATATGCACTGATGTACATCACGAGCAGATGGAGTCTTGCAAACAGGGTGTTCACCCTGTCTCTCCCGCAAGTATAACCTTTACCCCATCTCCCGCTGCACACCTGTGTTCCCATCACCCTCCCCCCTGTCTTCCTGTCTGGCCTCTGCATCCATTAATACATGTCTAGAGTTACGTTGCTGTAATAGGTAGTCTGGCTGACTGCATCATCCAGGTAGCAATCATTTCTAGTACATCCGTACAACTTGTCTGTTTGGTGATCACTGGTTTGTGAACACGGCACCTGCAATCACTGTATCTTGTTAGCAGGTTCTTCAGATACTCCACTGCCATGCAATCGTGTATGAGCCTGAAACAAGTGGTACCTTGTTACACACCTACAATACTTGTGCCAGTTTGATGCACTGTTACAATGGGATGGTGTTCACCATCCCAAGAGGTTGTATCCAGCCACAAGGATGGTTCATGGGTGCAGCTTGCTCTGGGGTGAAATGTAAATTTCTGCTGGTTCACGGAGTGGGGTTCTCAGTGATCTGTACTATAAACTATAATAGAAACATCTGTGCATTCTACTGGTTCTGACAGGAACGAGTCGTTAATTTCTCAAATGTCTCATAACCACACCCGCAATGATAGTGCTGAGTAATATTACGTGGCCATAGCTACTTAAATGTAGTTTATATTAAAAAAGAGAATAATTTCCCATGGTTCTTTTTTTACGCCTAAAGGCGATTTTTTGAAATTATAAATCTGTTCTCATGATGGCAGTTTAATCAATTTAACATGTTGTGGACATTAACATGATTATGTTTATAAATTGGTCTATACATGTAAATGGATGGGAATCCAAGAAAGGTTGGCTAGCCAGTAGACACAGCGCTGAACTGGATGTGTGGATCATTGGGCTCCTCCATACCCCCAGCAAGAGTTGTACAGATAATTCACCCCTTCATGCCCCCTGGAAGAATTGTACAGATCATTTACCCCTCCATGCCCCAGGCAAAAGGTCTGGTTCATTGACCAGAAACAATCAGTCAGGGCTAGCAGCAAAGAGTTTTCCTGGTTGCCAGTTTTTAATTTTATTCACTTGACTTGTCTAGAATCTAGGCCAGAGAATTCTCCTCATTCCCTGTCATACAACACCCCCCTGTGAACCCCGTGCCCTCCAGCAAGATTCTGTTTCTGGCTATCTTGGAACTTAGTGCACTTAGGAGGAACTGGAGTAATTGTATGTGACCTGGTTACTGGCCAATGCCACAGCAACTCCAGTGTAACAATGTTGTAATCATTTGGGTTTTGACTCTAGATGTGTAAAAATGTATGTTCCTCAGTGATCTTATGGATTTGAGACAACTTGTGTAAGAAATGTCTGGCATCATTGTGAGTTTGTAGCTGTCATGTAGCTCTTGCGATGGTCGAGCGGAAGAGTATCACATTGCAGATTAAGAAGATTGTGGTTCGAGAATATGTATCGACTGCTGTTTCGAAACAGTTTTGTTCAGTCCATTTTGCCGGTATCTTTCGGAATAGACCCTATAAGCTGTTGGTCCCTTCCACCTGGTGTCTATGCCAGGGGAAGTAAAATATCCAACACGAGGAAATGGAAAAACTGCACCTAGACAATGACCTCAGTAGATCTGTAGAAACCCACACGGGCTCTGCATTGGCTGCTCCAAAATAATGCAGCTCTAATACTGGAGTGTAAGTGCCACAAGTATCTTGTAGATGGATACCAGTATTACGTTCTTGTTTCTGAACTTCACAATGTCAGATAGCTATGTCAATGTTGCTCAAGTTCACACTAAAATGATAAGGTAATGTCACAAACGCAGAGCTGAGGAAGACAACTTCAGATATAAGATTAGAAGAAGAAAATGGATATTTCCCTATCAAAACCTTTAGAAGGATACAAGAGGTCTTGGATTTGAACCAGTTGGGGAAGAAGCCACTACGTGACCACAGAGGTGTAGTCAGATGAGGAAACGAAACAGTTGGACACTACTGGGAAGGAAGTCAAGGAACTGGTCTGTGTTGACTGCGGTGTACATGTCTTGCCTTAGCTCACTAATCCAGATGGAATGACCAAGATTAACACAGCCTTTGGATCCTCTTTCTTCCATCACACACTGTCTTCCACAATGATTCCCCAATTAGTTGAGTTGGCTACTGTTGTTGCAGGTCTAATATTCACTGTCTACAGAAGCCCCACCCCTAAATGGTTGATTGACAGTTGTGAAGTTGAGCAAACCTTGTCATCAAATGGAGCGTGGGAAGGCAGTTGACTGCGTAATTATTAGAAGACTAACCATAACTAACCCTATTTTCAGTTACTGACCCTAACTGACCCTAGCCATAACTATATACAAAAAAACATGATTCTAATGAATAATGATATTGACAACTAACCATTTATTCCAACATCTCGTTGGTTCCAATGATTATGCACTTGACCCTAATGGTAGTTTAGTTTTATTGGCAATTCACATTGAGTACCCGGTTTATTACACAATGTTTGTAATGGACTGAAATAACCACATGAACATGGTCAAGTTGTACTGTTGTGTAGTAGCATGTGATGAAGTTGCACTCAAGACAAGAAATACCCCCAGGAGATTGCATCATCTTTCTCTTGTTATGATGCTTACACAGTCAGCCCCAGTGGGATCTGTAGCTTGTTGGCTGCTTTCACTAGTTCCATCAATTCAGACACCTGATATTTGTTGACACAACTTTTTTTACAAATGTTTATTATTTATTATTCACTTTTATTCTTTCCATATACTAAATTCTCAATTATGATTTTCATCTACCATCTAAAAATAGACAATACAAACAATGACATTTTGCAAAATCACACGACTTGGCTATCCCAAATAAACTAGTGTTGTTTATGGTAGAGATAACAAATTATCTTGACATTTACAGTGATAATACACAAATTGGAAAATGCAATTGCTGAAATTGCTATTAATTACCATGCACATTCTGGAACTAATCTAGTAGTTTATCTTTGATAGGTTTAATATGTTGCATTATCCAACAGTTGGTGCAGTGATTGGTGAGTCATACAGTTGTCTTATTGTTTGAAGTATCCATTCATTTTATTGGCTAAAATGTCATAGAAATTGTAGTGACACAGTGATCAAAAGATGTTTTGATATTAATGTGATTTGTTGCAGATTGGCTTAACAAGTTTTGGGTTCACTCTGCTAATAGTGCTGCAATACCGGGCACATTATTGACTGCCATGAACACGAATCAGCAATGCGTGATATTGATTAGCATAAAGTCGTAATGTGCATAATGCACTTGGTGAGCACCTAGAAAGCCCCTTTGTTTTGTTGTGGTTAATTTTGTATTACTATTGATTACCTACGTATATCACATTAAGTACAAAAAATGCGACATACTTCGGAGTCGTGGATGTGGATGAAGAGATCAAAACTGCTGAACAAATCCCTATCCTGGCACCCTTTGCTCCTGGCTGGAATGCAGGAAATTGGTTGGTCACACTCCGGGTTTGTTTGTGTGGAGAATCTATGGCAGTCTGTCTGTGACAGGTTCAGTATGAGACAGTTGGACACCAGGGACATGCTTTACTAGGATTCTTATGAGCTGACGAGATGTGGTGTCCACCATAAACTCAGCTTTGTAAAATAATGGCAGCTATAAACTTGCACAGTGGAGCCATGTTAATCCGCACACCTTGGCCCCCAGTGTATCTGTTCAGATTAATGAGTTTCCAGATAAATTAATCACAAATGTACATAACAGGGTTTTTAGCTTTTGGAAGTTATGTTACTGTGAAGTGATATCTGGATTCAAGATTTGGTTTCCAGATTATCTGAGTCCGGAGACTTCATCTCATGAAATATTACATGTTTATATGGTATCGGTGCATACAAAGTAGGTAAACAGTGGAAGCTGCCGTGAAACAATAGATGGTATGATGAAGGCACCATAGAAGGTTGTATCTTAACTGATATCTTATGTACAGATTATTTATATAGTTTAATGTACAAGACAATGTCCTGCACTCTGGGCGTGAACATGTGGTTTCAGTAACTGTATCATTATACCTGTTTTGTGGACACAGATCTATAAAAATATTGATCATTAGCTGAAGTCATATAATTGACTATATCAGTCACAATGGTCATATATATATATATATATTATGGCTATATAAGTCATGATGGCCCTACTAGAGAAGTAATATCAGTCTTATTGACCATAATGGCCATATAAATTGTAACAACTGTACACAGCGTTCTACACCTTAGCTGAAAAGGTGGTGGTCAGTCGGACCTTAAACTTTCAAAAGTTGGTGGTCCCACGCAAAAGTTGGTGGACCAAATATTAACATAATTCACTCACTCATGTCGGCCACTGTGGTCGAACATTAGTGGCTTCAATCATCCGTCTCCAGATTCCTTTGTCTGCCATTGCCGTCTTCAGCTCCTCCATCTCTAGACCCACATCTTCTTTTAAGCAGTCGATGTAAGTTGCTGCTGGTCTTCCTGCCTTGGTTCTTCCATGTGTCGGTTGCCACAAGATGGTCTTAGATGTAATTTCATCCTTATGTCTGTAGCAGTGTCCGGCAAATCTCATTCGTCTTCTTCTTATTTTATCAGTGACTTTACACATTCCACTCACTGTATAGTTCTATGTTTGTCAAATGCTGTTGCCAGTGAATGTTAAATGCAGCTCGAAGCATTCTTGTATAACATCCGTCTAGTTGTTTATCAAGTTTTTTCATCATTGTCCATGTTTTGCATCCGTAGAGTAGCACAGGCTCCTGTTGCAATAAACAGTCGCTGCTTGATTTTGCGTGGGAGTGTAGATTTCCATATTAGGTTTAGTTGACTGAGTGCTGTCTACCCACGCCATTGCCTTCCTGGTTTTTATGTCTTTGTCTGTTGTACAGACCCAGGAGCCAAGGTATTTCTAGTTTTCAACCTTCTCTAAAACAGCTCACTGTCCAACATAATTGATAGATAACATGAGGTTTCAAATTCTTCACTCGTTTCACTGTGCCAGCGCTATGAAACTCTACTCACTGGATCTATCAGCATTGAACAGCTAGACATTCTTTGTTTTCCAACTTGTTTTTGTACAATGCTTACATTAGATTTCCCGTTTGGAAGAACACAAATGTCTCCATTGTTGTCACTTGTTTAGTATCCGGGCCCAGCTCGACTTTGTCGTTATTGCAAAAATTTTGCCTAATTTTGGTACCTCATGTGTTATTATCATTATTCAACATCATCCCATGTAATGATGTATATTTACTTTACAAAAATGTCGCGTCTTAGTGCACTTTTGAAGCCCAAATAGCAACCCAGTTTACAGTAACACGCTTCTATATCGCTCACTGTGGTAATGCGCGTCCGCAGCGGTGCAGACTAACGCAAACGAAGTTGCACTTTGAGCCTCAAGATACAATATTTTCGTAATATAAATATGCCTGAGATGATCTTGAATGATACAACTAAACCACTGAGGTATCACATTTAGGCAAACGTGTAGTTATAATGACCAAATTTAGGTTGGCCCGGATTCTAGACAAGTGCTCTATTATTTTCTTTTAATAATTCTGTCGGTCTTGCGGGTCGGCACTTTTTAGTCCTTTGGCCGAAGGTCCAAGGGCTATTGTTTTACGGAAACTGTAACTAATCTGTAATTGGTCACTGACAGTAGCTTATGTCAACAGACAGCATTAAGCCACTAGACCCCTGTTAAACTGGACAGTTGCCTGTGGGTTTTAAACTGTGTCAAACAGTGAGTCTACCTTTTGCTCTCAAATAATCTGTCCTCCTAGTTTTACACATAAAGACATAACCTGGCATAAAGTCTTTGTAGCAGCACATTTGTACTTCCAGTGTATCATTGCAACATAACATACATATTACATACTGTGTGCCACATTTGAATGTTGTGCATGTAATCTTTCCATGCAATCCATTTGCATATATAATGTAAAACTTCAACAGCCGTTTTCTTCATTTTCACTTTTTGACCCCTCCCATGTTCAATGCTCCATAACTTCGCCAATTTTTGTAGCAGTCATAATTTTTGAAACCATGTAAAGCACCCTACCAAACGTTTACAAAGATGTAAGAAAACAATGTTACAATTTTTCCAACTTATCACTCATTTGGTCAGCCGGGGTCACATATAGAGACGTATTAGTCCAAAGGACTTCAGGGCCACTTGGCCCATTTTTCAAAGTTACCGGCCCGACGAAATGTTTGATGGTCTCGGACCTCCAGGTTGGCAGTAATTTGAAACACTGACTGTACACACTATTTATCATCATTACATTTAAAGGAAAAACTGCTTGTGAATAATTA
The DNA here is from genome assembly GCA_963995525.1 of Escarpia spicata. NCBI lineage: Eukaryota > Metazoa > Annelida > Polychaeta > Sabellida > Siboglinidae > Escarpia > Escarpia spicata. The sequence continues at coordinate 22,260,031 of OZ023217.1, forward strand.
AATCATTATTACCATTATTATACAAGTGAAGAGAGTTTATAAATTAGTTGGTGAATCCTGTCTCTATCTGTGTTTACACCAAAGCGGTTTTGTCGTGGACAGAACCCTCTGCTATTGACTGTATTGTTGGTAGGTAATGCTGGTGGTTTCTTGTGACTTTCCCCAGTTTACCATCGACAGTATTTTGTCTTTGTAAAAGTACACATGTATTGTAAAATTTACAGTATGGGTACTTTTACAATGACGTATTTAATGTATTGTTTGTTGTGGTGAATTTGTGTGTCTGGTACTGGGTGGCTTGTGGAAAACAAGTTGTATTTACTGGTTACTACTTCTAGCAATGATTGCTCTAGACAGATGAAGCCGTGATTAGACAGGGTCAGAGCTCAGCTACATGAGTATGTTTTCATGTGTAAAGTGTAAACATTTACATTCTGTGTCATTGGTACTACTCCCACATCCCGAGCCACAAATCTGCCATGAAACATTTTCCTCAGTTGCTGATGGTGGGTTTATAGTTAGCGTGACCAAGTGGGATATCAACTTCCAGGTGCTTTAATTTAATGAGCAGCCCAGCATGTAAATAGCAGCACATGGTAAATACAGCTGTCAGTGTGAGTTCAATGCACCCTGTCCTTCCACTGGGCTTCATTTAAAACCGAAACCTTTTGTCACCGGCGATTACTATTAACAATTGACCAGACGCCTTTATCAGGTGCTGCGGTGCGGTGTTTTTTATGTGTTTTGATACTATTTCACACATGCCACATTGACCTGAAATGAGGTATGATTCTGTCTCCCTTGTGAGGCAGCAGTGATAGTATCATGCCTAACGAGCACGGAGATGAATAGATGGAGAATCAATTATGATTCAATATTTTCAATAATTAACACACCATTTTGTATGCCTCATATTTTGAACAGATTTACTTCAGAGTGCAACTTGTATTTATCATTAAAACATAGCTTATTTGATATAAGCTTAATTCATTTCTGTCAATTCTAGTAGTGTATACAGCCTCCCTATTAAGGTCACCCTCTGGACTGGGCAAGTGGCTTGAATAGCGAGGTGACCGTATTAGTGGAACTAACTTCTTATACTTTAGTGTTACAAAAATAGTTTTGGACTGTCCCAGGGTGACCTTAATTGTGAGGTGGCTGTATTACCTAAGTGACCATAAAGCAAAGTTCTACTGTATGTATATATATATATAGCTGCATATTTTATATATATTATATATACATATATATATATTATATATAATATATATAATTATATATATTATATAATATATATAAAATATGCAGCTGTACGTGCAGTGTTATAGTTCCAAATAGTATTGGGATGTCCACCAGGGGTTGATTAATCTACACAGATTTGGGGGTGAGTTCGGTGAATTGCTGCGATATTTTCACAAGATTAAAACAGTGTAGGGAAAATTGTAATTGGCCAAATTAATAACATACGCAGACATGAAGTAATTGCTGCGATGGAGAACACGATGACTGTAACAAAATGCATAAGGGATAGAGAACATTGCTGGAAGTTGGGCGTTTGTGGTGATGAGTCATTGAGACAGATAGCTAGGAGCCACCGGAGTTATTTATGTATGCTGGCAACTGCTCCAGGGCTCCGGTGTTTATATAATTGTGGGTGGCTATTTTTGGCATGATTCCTACCCTTTGTGGTATACAATAATTACATAGGCTCTGGTGTTGCCCTTTAGCATTGATGGCAGCACCTCTCCGGCTGAAAGTGAATACTGTTTACCTGTTTTCCATGGATATATAAGTTAGAAATGGCATGCTTATATAAACAAGAACAAAGTTAAACTTTGGGAGTGTTTTAAAACAGGAACGTGATTTTGATATTTGTAAATAGAACTAAGTAAATAACATGGTTTGATGTTTATAAACAGGATTAAACAAATAAGTTGCTTTGATGTTTATGACGTGGGCAAGCCTTACTGTACATAGACGAAGCAATAAGACAGTGGCATCCGCTTCCAATCACCGTTTATAGGTTGTTGTATTAGATGTCAGTCTTGTTAAATCTTGTTAAATTACCACTGATGATAACGTCAATAAATGTGCACATTCACACGTGCACGTACCACAAAGTCTGGCACTCATAAGAGACTTGTGTCTCACTAATAATAATAATGATTCTAAAAGTCGTGACAATTGCACTGACACGTGTCTAGTTAATGCTAAATGAAGCCGCTCGCACACGTCATTATCTCTCGTCTGACAAAAGCTGGAGACAAGTCAGAAGATTTCGGTCAATTCCTGGTAATTATCCAAAACCGGTAATCTTAGCTTCTTTTCACTGAATCTTCTATTCTTGCATGAGCTAAAGACAGTGTACGTATGCAGTGCACGTTGTCTACAAAGAACCACAATTTATGCACGTGAACCAGTTTCCAGACATGACTCTTGATGTGTTATGCTGCTCCGACGCAGTAAATTGCTGCAGAAAGAGGTCACAACTGTCGAATTGGGTCGGTGAATAATCTTTCCAGATGCTGTCAGTCACAGGGCTGACGTGAGTATTTTCTAGTTGGGATACACGCAGGCTGGCTCCTTCAGTATCCTTCACGTTTTGTACTAGTGGTTGCTCACGTGTCGCCAGCCGCTGATAAAAGAGATGCCAGTGCCCTTCTAAATAGATGGTATCAGCGTTATTAGCATAGCAAAAAGTTTCGCAGATGTACTGACTAGAAGGAATAATTTTGTGTCGTTTTTCTGTTCCTATTTTTATTTCCATGACTGATGATAAAAATACCACTCTTTGCTCACAGGTGAGCATACAACCAAAACGATGCATACCCAGCATGCTCGGTTGTTTCCTGCTTTCTCGTGTCTTTCCAGGTGGTTACATGTTGCTTGATTTTCTTGGCCTCTGCTTGTTCATATTCATTAGTTATTCATCTTAAATCACAATAAAGTCGGAGCCCAATAGTTTTAAACATAATTGGCCAAATTTGGGTTTGTAAATGTTCTGCTTTTCCAATTACTCTTTGGCGTTTAATGTAAATATTACATTCCCTGTTTCAGTTGCTGATGCCAAGTTCACACGATGGCTAGCTTAAGCGAAGTGGGGATATCGCCGGTTCTGCTGCAAGCGATAACTCATACACTCTCGTCGAATTCAATCTCCCCAAAGCTGGAAAATGGCCGTGACTTGAAGCACCCTGTTAAAAATGGCGGTGGCGATGGTAAAGATCGTCCGGTCCTCTTGAAAAAGGTCGGAAAGGTCGGCGGGCTGTTGCATGACATGAACGAACCAGTCCATGGTCTCGATGAGGCTGTCCACAATATCGTGGCACACACACTGCCATCGGGGGAAACGATCATCATCGTTCAACCCGGCGACGAGATACAGGGGGCGCCAAATATTGCCAGAGTGACGTTAGATTCGTTGGAACACAGCACCTCACCTCATTATATCATCAAAGATGCGTTGACGACAATGCCGTCGCTGAACCACGCCAGTAAACAGAACTGTTCATATGATCTCAACATGGGCCAGGTGCTGACAGCCATCGCGTCACACCTCAAAACGTCACAAGATGGCACTGCAGAGTCAGACGAGATTGTCGTTGAAGAAACGGTGCGGGAATCGCTTGAAACAGTCCAGATGCCCACAGTGACGTACGCGCCGGTGCCAGTGATGAGTGATGGTGGCGCCACCTCTCCGGTGAACTTTGCAGTAAGCGAGATCGACAACGATGTGCCTGACGTCATCGTGCAGACGTCACTGCCCGATTCGCAGGTGACAAACTTTGAGCAGCCGTGGACAAAGAAGCAACGATTGGACACTGTCGACGGTGCCGGCGATGACACAGTGTACATGGTGGCGCCGACGTCGTGCTCCGTCCCAACGGGGAAGGTCATCCACATGATGCAGTCAAAGGACGGCGAGCAGGTTTACAAGATGGTCACCTTCGAGGAGCTTCTGGAGCCACCGCACGGCTTCATGCCTTGTCCTATCTGTGGAGACCGTGTCTCAGGTACGGGGCATTTTCTCTCTTTTCTTATACCCTAAGTTCTAATCCTGAGTGTATCCTGCATTTTAGGGAACAAAGTCTGATTGTTTTAATCATAAAATATTGTTTATATACAGTAGAACCTTGTTTTATGGTCGCCTCAGTAATACAGCCACCTCACAATTAAGGTCGCTCTAGGATAGACAGATTATTTCCACATACAGTAAAGCATATACACCTGTAATAGTAATTCCGCTGATACAGTCACCTTGCTATTTGGATAACTTTTGTCCAGTCCCAAGGGGACCTTGCGAGGTTCCACTCTATATATATATATATATATATATATATATATATATATATATTATAATATTACATTATTTGTAAATGAACTCAACAATTTGCAATGCCTATGAGCATGGTTTATTAGTGTCAGGCATACGCGGCATAATATTCATTCATATTCATACAAAATAAACTTTTTACTATTATTAACATACCGGGTATACACGGCTTACAGTGGAAACCTGACATTTTCCCAGATACATTCAAATTAAACAGTTAAACATCAGCTTACATTAAATGTTGTTCACTGATATGTGCACTGAAGATGTTAAAATAGATATTGTTTGCACTTAAATGTCAGGATTTGATCAGAATAATCAGATTGTACTGGTCAATGGTTAGTAGCTATGTATAGTTGATTGCTCTTTGGCCTCCTTGCAAGGTTTGTATGTGTGACAGTGTGGTTTATAGTGCAGGCTATAAATATGAATGGGTTGAGCTGTCAGGCAAGGAAGTGGCTCATAATAAGGTCAGGCATGCCAGTTTACAGTGCAATTACACTGGCCATTAATGGTTTTTATGTGGCCAGTCAGGACACCCGAACTGGGTCAATCTGCTCAAGGAACTTGTGGCTCAGTGCTGCCATCTGGTGAATGGTGGTATTTGAAACCAATGGATGTGCTTTCGTGAGAATCCACGAAGCCTAGCACTGTTAGTTGTTTACAGCTGTGGCAGTCTGTGCACTGCTGTCACGTTACCTACAGTTGCCTACAATGTTAGCAATGTTTTCCTGAAATTTGTTTCAATGAAATATGATGGAATAAATATAGTATTTTATGCTGGATAGGAAGTGCCTAGGAAGATTTTGGGAATATATTATGTTGTTCTTTCCAGCAAATTTACATCAGACAAAACTGTTAAATTTATTCAGTGAAAATGGTATGGGAGCTGTCATGACACACATGCTCATAGACAGAATGTTCATGTATGGACATAAAACATAAACTCTTAAAAGAATAGATCAAAAACTTCACATTTTTCATATCCAAAGTGTATTTTTTACCTGGTAGAGGCTTTCGTCTAGTCTCACGCTCACTTCATCGGTACCGATGACGCTGAATGATGTCATCGTACATGTGAGACAGTTCGTAATTGCCCTCGTTTCTGTTGATGGGTGTTCTGGTCTTCCTGACATTCAGCGTCATCGGTATTGAAGAAGTCAGCGTGAGACGTTATACGAAAGCCTCTACCAAGCAAAAATACACTTTGGATATGAAAACGTGAAAGTTTTTGATCTGAAAAAGAACTATCATGAAGAATGTTCAGTAATAAAAGAATAGAATATCTGTAATTTGCCGATTGTATTGCATGTTTGGCCATTCTAATATGTGCACATATTTAAATTTAACCCTGTTCATCTGAATTTATTATAGAGTGAAGAATTTAAGGCATATAAATATACAGTAATTGTCATTTTAAAATGCAACATAAACATTAAATAAAATATGGACTTTTTATATTTGTACTTGTTGTGCGAGCATACTTGCCTTGCAAAGTTTAACACCTACAACTAATACATGCATATTCTGTGTTTACCAGCACTCTGCTGCTATGAAATGCACTTTCTGTCTTTGTTGCAGGCTACCACTATGGGATTTATTCTTGCGAGAGTTGTAAAGGCTTCTTCAAGAGAACTGTACAGAACAAGAAGGTGTTTGTGTGCCATCGGCAGGCCGACTGTAACATAAATGTGGGCAACCGCAAGAAGTGTCCAGCGTGTCGCTTCAAACGCTGTCTCGTGAAGGGAATGAAGTTGGAAGGTCAGTTATACTTCTTACACCAATCTCATGTTAACATAAGGCTGCAGACTTATGAGCAGCTTTGTGGACACGTGTCTGGATTTATTGGCAGTTTTATAGACGTGTCTAATCGAATGTAACCCTCTTTATAACGTATCATAACTTACTTATAGCTGGGCAGCAAGAATGAACACTTACTTGGAGTGTTTAGTGGAAACTGTGCATTCAAATCTTGGAGTCATGAACAATATTTTTATTTTCCATACTTATAGCTGGTTTCTCAGAAATTACTTGTCTACAGATTTATTGTATTAGGACATTTATTTGTTAAACGAAATTCCAGCAAATTAGTTTTACACCGCACAGGGAGTATTTCATGAAATTTATTTTGTAGTTGTCATATTTTCATAACCATAAATCACAACTTGTTACCCTACCTCGCAGTAAATTATGCTAATCTCAACTCAGTTCCATTACAATCGTGGAGATTAATTACTGTAATGACTATGTATTTTAACACTATATTTTTGGACACAAGTTTTGTGAACCATAAGTTTTCGAACACCTCTGTAAAATAATTCTATTTTTGTTCCTATGTAGACAGACACTGATGTAGGAGATAGGTACATTGAAGGTACAAAGGCCTGTTAATCCTAGAGTAATAACATGTGGATGACATGGTGTCTCATTCACATACATAAGTATTCGGACAATATATCTGAGATCTATTTTTGTGCATTGTATGTTTGGGGACAGCTGATAATTTAATTAAATGTCTGAATAAAAATTACCGTAGTATTTAGCGGTCTAGAATATGTAAATACGTAGTTTTTATCCGCATTTCTATCCGACAGCAATCCGGGGGGACCGAACAAGAGGAGGTCGAAGTTCATACGATGGCTGCACGCCGAACCGCCGAAACGTAAAACAGCAGCGACGAAAACCCGAACTCCCCGTCGACGTGATCACCACCAACAGTCAGCCGGGCATAGTAACACAGCCGCCAGCGGCCACCAGTCCCGGACAGATGGCGTCACCGGGCACACACGTCGTCACGATACTGACGGTGGACAACAGTGGGACGGTGGTCGATGTTGAGCAAACGGCGAGACTCGAATCGATCGTGCATTTTCAACCACAGACACCTCAGCTACTTGAGGACCTCATGACGGTCGAGTCACTCATGCATGACAATGAGGAGGAGGATGCTTGTTGTAAGGGCAAGCTGTCGGAGACTGACACGAACCTGTTTGCATCGTTGCTACACATCGCCGATCACTGCCTTTATAAGATCGTGCGGTGGGCGCGAAACCTGCCTCATTTTGGAAATGTCTCGGTGAGTTAAAAGTAATTTTTGCACAGAACGTGGAATATTTGGTGAAAGCTACTTTTATGTCTGGTACACGTCTGGTGCGAGATGACATTATCGAATATATCATTTTCACCATTGCAATTAATTATATATAGTATAGATGCAGTCAATTTTCCTCATTGTATGAAATAAAAAATATTTAAATTATAAAATATAACAACTGCTATCATAGAACATGGTGTATCATATATAATATATATAGTACTTATCTAACCTACTCTTTTTCCAAGGTCCACTCACCCCTTTCTATGTCCACTCGTTTCCTTGGACCATTGGCCTCTGATCCACCAGTTGGCGATGCATTTCACAATACAATAATAATTTATAGTTATACGTTTTTGATATGCTTTGCTTTTCTACAATGTCTTTCTCCTACATGAGACAATTGAGTGGTGATCATTTCACCAGAGATGCCACCGTAAGCGGGTGGTTTGTTGCTTCATGAATGTGTGTAATCTGGTTTGTGGTAGAGGAACACCTGACAGGGTTACCGTAATTATACATGTCTGTGTACAGGACTAACTGATGTGTAACATGTCTCCAGACAGACGACCAGATCCTGCTGCTCCAGAACTGCTGGGCGGAGCTGCTGTGTCTGTGCACGAGCTGGCACTCAGTGCGAGGGCAGGACGAGCTGCGGCTCTCGCATGACAAGGTGCTGAATGTGAAGCAAGCCCAGGCCACGGGCATGGCGGACATCATCCAGAGACTCCTTGACTTCACGGAGCACTTACGACGTCTCGAGGTTGACTGTTATGAGTACGTTGCACTCAAAGTCCTCATGCTGCTGTCACCTGGTAAGTGGAACCGAACTGCTTAACGTTAAATATTTTCGGTTAGAGTTGCGCAAACTCTTTTGAATTTACTCCCTCTGTATGGTAAATCAGTTGAAAATATACAATTCTGCATTCATTTAGAGGCTGGTTGAATCTTTTTAATCTTGCTTATCCTCCCTACATTAGCTCCTTTGCTTATCGATTCTCTGTTTGACCAGTCCTTATGTCTTGATGCCCCCTCAGCTTGGTTTTCCATGGATTTAACCACAAAAGAAGTTATCTTATTGTTAAACCACCGAGTATGAAATTATTCGCGGCTGCACACATTGGTGTAACTGGCAACAAGCACAAATGAAATGGTCAGCGGGAACTAGTTGAAGATTGAAATACTGTAGTAGTGAAAACAGCTGTCCTTTGTTTCTCCCTGGATGGATGTGTGGATGGATGTGGGCCAAACTTGCTTGTATAGATAGGCGGGAACTAAATGAGTATGCTCCGTACAGTGGCACAGTGGCTAGATTAGAGCTGAGCGGCGGTTATCGTGTCACTTGATTTCTTAACTTTTTTCTTCGTAGAACATTAGTAGGTGTTGTTATGAACATATGTGCTATAAAAGAAAACATGGCACTAATGCCATATGTCACCAGTCCGTCCTTTAAAAAATACTACTTTGTGTGTCTCAGTGGAATTCCCCTTCAAATTCTTGGAAACTATAACAACGTTTCCATAGAAATGATGACGTCAGTTTCATGCCAGCGCAGACGTCCACGAGTGTAAATTCGCTCACCGTGATGTATAATGTAATGGATATATAATTTATTAATTGTATAATATATATTATTATTATATTATAATTATATTATAATTATACATGTAAAAACATGTATATATATTATTATTATATTATAATTATACATATAAAAACATGTGATCTGTCTGGATAAATAAAATTTTGAAACATTGTTATATATAATTACCATATTAAAATTTGTGTGGCGAATAAATAATTACTACACATTTTTTTTAAATATTTACAAACAGTGCATCATAGTATACAAATTATTTGGTTTATATTACTTTGTGAAAACATAAACAAAAAAGAGTCAAGAAAATCAGTGGTTTGGTGTCAGGCTTGAACCGGCGTCGCCCGATTGTAAAATAATTGACAAGAAACCAACACATCTACCAACTGAGCTAGCGACATCGACGGAAATTCACTGACTGATTTAAGTTGTTATGATAAATTGTAAAACTCCTCCTTCATATATCGATATTCTAGTGATATGAAATTATACACGTTACTTTCTGTAGCTTGATACAATATCTGTTTGCTACGTATGTTTATTGGGGTAGATTATCTCCCGTGGGTTGCAATCGATATAATTATCAGCAAAAGCCTGTCGACTTGTAGGCCCATTCGCATTCAGTGTTTTGAATAAAATTGGATTCATGTGGAACCGTAAGATAACTGCTTGTTCCTCTATGATGACTAGTGTTTGTATTACATCAGAATATTGCATAACTCATTCTGACACTCGTTTCGACCCAAAAGCTATCCTTGTAAACATTCTCTGAATGCATGGAAAGGGTCGGCCTGATGTGAGTGTGAGTCATACGTGACGTCACGATACCATGTGATTGCCTAGCTCATTAACTTTTAATTTTCCGCGGGAATCGCTACACAGATGGGTTTAAAATCGAATTGATGCTACAACTGTATTTTTGTGTATTTTTAATGTTCTCAAATGTTACATACAATGTTAAACGGATTTTAGCTAATGCCTTGTTTTTGTTTCCTTTAGTAGAATGAATACTGTAACTCTTCACCAATCATGGCGTCTGTTGTGATTCAGATGTAAAGAACCTCCAGGATGAGTCTTTGGTGCGCCAACATCAGGACCACGTCACGGAGGCCCTGATGATCTACACAAACACCCACTACCCGCAGAAACCCAACAAGTTCTGTGAGATGCTTGTGCGACTGACAGAGCTCTCTCGGACCTGCGTGCTCGGCAAGGAGCTCCTTAACCAGCGCCACAGTTCAGGGGATATCTCTACCAACAGTCTACTCAGCGAACTCCTTAAGGGTGACATCGTTGTGCAATAGACCATGATGACGAGACTTGGGGGGTCGGGTAATCTTTACGCACAATAGGAGGTGGACCACGACAAGGAGTGGATAGGTAGACCTGCAGTGGATCAGCTGAAATAATTTACGTCGTTAAATGACATACGTACCTCGTTTTTAATATCCAGTGCATTCTGTCCATCGTTTCAGGTACCAAAACGATATATATATATATTATGTTCTTTTTATGTTTTGTGAAGCACTCCGAATCGCCTCAGCTGTGTTGTTTACAGCTTGTTATGAAAACGCTGCATACAACAACAATGCTATTACGACCGATTAAAGTGCTAATGCACAATAGTTATTGTTTTAAAGAATATAAACATGTAGTTTTTTTTCCTGAAATGATGTGGAGTGATGGAAAACACACATTGGCATAGAAAAATTAAGCAAGAGTGTCATTTAGCGGCGTAAGTAATTTAGATAGTTCTAATGTAGTGGATACACCGCGAGGCATTATTACCGTCGTTATGGATACATTTGGCTTACGGAGAACAACATGTGTATTGGTGGAAATGGAAGACGTCCAGAGTTCTCGCTGTGGGGCTTGGACAGCAGTGTTGTTGTGGTGTAGCGATTGGACAAGGAGATGGAATGGTGGCCACCATTCATATTTGATGTACTGAGACCGATAGCTGAGCTGGTCATGATATCGTGGCTGGGTGTTCGACCTTGAAATCACCAGTTGACCGGTATCGAAACAGTTTCCTTGAGTAGGTCATGTTGCAGTGGTTCACATTGCAGTGGTTCACATTGCAGTGGTTCACATTGTAGTGATTCACATTACAGTGATTCACATTGTAGTGGTTCACATTGTAGTAGTTCACATTGCTGTAATCGACGCTGCTTCACAGAAAGTCCATGCGAGACGTGTCGCCCATGTACATTCAAAGCCCACTGGTTACGTCGGACACCGAATGGGACTGAGCCATTAAATAAACTTTGTGTTGAAAGCTAATTGAAAAACTACCACGACTTAGAGATGTTATTTAAACGGAACATTCAGTGAAGAAGTACCTCACACCACTAGAAGCATTTGTCTGCAAAATGCGTTACGTCCAATTTGTGCATTTTGAAGTCATGTTTTCTGTTGCCCGTTATTAAGCAACAGATAGGAAACCAGTGACGTCAGCCAGTCGGGAGCGAGGCATATATTGCATTTTGCCACAAAACACCTTTAACTTGATGGGCAGCACAAAACTGGTCTTAACCTTGTGATGTGATTATGATGTTTAGCGCATATTGCGAATGAATGCCTTATACTACTGAATAAGTATGCTGTAAACGTACGCATGTTCGTTTGTGTGTGTGCATGACACTGCATGTGTGTATGTGTTGTGTCTAATGACATGTATAAATGTATGTGCGTATGTATATATTTGCATACACACATGTGCACAAATGCTGGGCCAGGACATAAGGCCGCATTCATTAAGATTGACATGTGTTCATTGAAAGTGATTTCCAACTGACATATGTTCCCCAAATTGTTTTTGATGGTATGAATTATTATGAGAAGTTTATTAATATATTTAGATATTTTGACAAACTTAGTTTTCAGTGTACAAATTCTGATCATTCTGTATCGTATGAGTATCAACTGTATGTTATACAGTATCAACTGTATGTTATACAGTATCAACTGTATGGCTACAGAACATCAAGACAAGGCAGACATGCTTTTTATAATTTATCTATTATCTGTTCAATTTGAATGTTTTGCTACATTCATAAACAGATAACGTTTAAATTATAGTTTAAAACCGTGTGTCGTTAAAACCCATTTGGCTGGTCAATATGTCACAGAAGTTGTAGTTTCTATAAATGATTTTCTGATAAAAAATCACCTTTGTATCTTTATAAAGATAATAGGACAAGAAGATTGCATCATAGTAAAACTAGCCTTGTGATATACTGCCATAGGTATTGGAATAGGGGGGCTGAGCCTGCTATTTTTATAGAGTGGGGAGCTTAGCACTCCAAAATTATGTGATTTTTTGTGAGCATCATCGGAATTTCAACCTTCAAGCTAAAACTGCATCATCTTGGGGTAGATCCAGATCCCTGAAAATAAATCAGTCTTAAATCTCCAACAGCACTCCCGCCTCCCTCTTTGAAAGTTGTCTGCCAGCAGTTGAAGCTCTGGCTCAGCCCCCCCCCCCCTCCAATATTCAACTCATTCTGTTGCCTAGACCATGTCACTACATGACCAACCGCCATGGTGACCTTGCAAGTCTGACCTACCAGTCATGACCTTTTCACATGACATATTGAACCGTTTATTGGTGACATATCAGTAGAAGTGTGAGTAGTGGTTGAAACATGTAGAGTACACAGTGAAGAATTGTACATAATATGATGTTCTTTTGAATGTTTATTTCAGCACCAGATGTTATTATTGATCCGTTCCTGATTGCTTGTTGTGAGCATCAATGACTATAATATATATTTTTAAAGAAATGTCACAAAATGTATTGGAATAATTGTGTATATACTGTTCTTGCCTGTTTCGCAGTTTGCCAGCCAATGGTGGCTGTCTTGCGAACATTTCACTTTGTCATTGGCCCTGTGCGAGTTATGATCCAAAATTAAGTTGGTCGTTGTTTCCATTGAAAACACATAATAAGGTGTTTGTTTTGTGGTGACAGATTTTATTATATTTTTTCACACTTTAGTCAAACGTCTGAATTCACCAGCTTAGTCATAAACTAGTTCAACTCTGTACACTTTGCATTGATTAAATTACTATGTATTGAAATCTGTATTATTTTGTAATGTTCCTACTTAACGTTCACTTATTTTGTTTATTTACCAGTTCATAACTACTGTTCAGTTGCATGTTCCTGACATTCATATTAGTAGAATATCAGATGTAATATATATAATAAATAATGTTCTGTTATATATTGATGTAGTCTTAGTTGAAATTGAACCAAATAAAAGAGCGTTTCAGCAACAACGCCTTACAAAATCTGTATAAATGTTCCAGGCTACATGAATCGGCCTCCGATCACTTGTTATTTTTTCCCAACTTGGTATAATTAAAATTCAAGTGTTCTTAGAATGTAATAGTAGTGGGGTGAATTTCCAAAAAAAAACAATCGTGTTACGGATCCTTGAGGTCGTAGACGGACAACCGTTTTTTTTCAACTAAATGCTGTAACGTGTAGTAACTGCAGTTTCAATCATCTAACGTCCCCAAGGCATATACAGTATGTTTGCGCTATATCACAAACACGCATGGTTATAATAGATGTATACATGTCACACTGAACTGAGTTACATTTGACTGCTGTTCTGTTAGTTCAGCCTTGCCCCGAGTACCCGCATAGAAGGCAGCCTTGGTGCGGTCGGGGGGGCTGTATCGCCAGCAGTATCAGGGAGGTCCGCGCTGACGTCTCCCCGGGAGTCCGCAGTACGAGCCACATTATTGTACTGTGCGATGATCGATTTCGCCCGTTCCGCAGCCAAGTTCGTCATTTCGTCGTCGGGGAGAAACGCTTGCAGATGGGTCAAGTCTTCCTCGAGGTTTTCCGTCAGTGGAAAACCCCAAAACATCATGAGAGGGCAAAGGTTATAGCCAGCGACGCGAGAGAAGCGTCTCACCCATTCCGCCCGCTTGTTCTCCTCGGATCTCGCGGTGTCACGATCTCGCGAGATCTCGTACTCGCGGAAAACCTTCTTGTAGCATCGCCACCCGAAGTGGTGCGCGAGTTGCGCGTATACGCCAAGCGCCACTCCGGCGTCCCGTTCCCAGCATTCCTCGAACGGCGCGCCTGCGCACAGATACTTCCGGATGTTGTCGAGCTGACCGCGCAGCCATTCGTGGATCCACGGGCCGCGGTCCGCGATCACGTGCATAGCGTACAGCGTAAACACGTTGCACGTGACCTCGCCTGTTCCGCGGAACGTCCAATCGTCGCGCTGCATGTTGTGGCCGATCTCGTGGAAGACCCCCCATGAACCGCGCGTCTTCAGCGCATGCGCGTCTAACAGGAAGTCGGCGTTCGTCGGATTGGCGACATCGAGGTGCGTCACGATCGGGTAGCCCGCGTGCATGTAACCGGCGGACGGCTGCTCGTCGGCTACCACCCATATCCGGCGCTCGACACGCGGGTCGGTGCCGCGAAGGTCGTGGTATGACGTCACGACGGCGTCCCACGTCGCCATGACGACGCTTGGGTCACTGACGTCACGCACGCTCGACGCCGGCACCGTAATCGTGACGTGTTCGCCTGAGATGTCGGCCCATAACCCCGGGGCGGTCCGACGGCGACTCCAGTCAGTAACCGATGCCGGGTCGGTTAGGTCGAAGTACGGGGCTTCAATGACGTTGTTCAGTTTGAGCCGGACTGTCCCCGCTGCATCCGGACTTTCTATGTAGACGAGCCCGCCGTACGGTGACGTCACAGTTGTATGTTGACCTATTAGCGCTCGCGTAACAACGACGTTTGGCCATCGCCGCAGCGATTGCGTCTGCTCCAGCGTGTCTCGGTGACAACCCACGCTCACAGACCAGGTACGTGTGACGTCAATTGGCGTCACCATGGTAACGACGAGTGGGCGCCCGGCGGGAAGATAGTACCCGGTGGCGTGGTAGTCCCGTAGATGCGATTCGATCTCCAAGTCGACGTGCATCGTCGGCGGACAACACGTGAAGTCGCCCGGAAACCGACCGACCCCTGGCATCTTTACAAACTGACCGATCGCCGGAATCTCACCGTGGTCGATGTGTCGTCTCACTAGCCAGTCGCACACTGCAACTAGCGCCTTGTCCTTCGCCGCCGACAGAGGCTGCTGCGGCGACGGAGCGAGCCGGTCGATGTCGGCGCGGTATCGGGCGTGCAAGGCGGCGAGGGGCGGCTCCAAGTCGGCCTGGACGTCGGCCGGGAGACGACACAGACACTCGCATAGTACGGCCCCTAGCGTCGATAGCGTATCCGGATCGTCAAGGCAACGGTAGATGAGACGACCGAGGTGCGCGTCCGATGGTCGACTGCGATATACGCAATATCCGGTGGCGCCTGCGCCGCTGTAGTCGGGCGAGTAACTCAATCCGGCCATACGCAGTATCCCTGCTAGAGGCATATCCGCTAGTGTCCTACCCGGGTTCAACTGCAGCCAGCCCCACGGACACATGGCGTGTACAAGAACACCGCCGGATATGACGTATTCGGCGACTGCATCGTCTCCCTCGAATGCACTTCCGTGCCACACGGCGATCTTGCATCGAGTCCGTTCACTCAAAAATCGGCCGACATCGTTGAGAACGCACACATCGCCGGCGACGACTGTGTCACTTCCGGTCGCCCATCGCCGGATGTTCCGGTGAAGCTGCGCGACTGGTCCGTTCGTCTCAGCGCCAAACTGTACCATGTAGCCATCGTGGGCGATAACGAGGACCCGCCCACAGCCGAGGGAGCCGGCAGCGATAAGCACGTCGGCCGGGGTGTCGCCCGTCAGCTCGGCCGAGGCCGACTCCCCGTACACGATCACTCGACCCGGCACGCCGATCGTCGGCAGCCTCTCCAGCCCACGGAGAAGATCGGCGTGCGCCGTCATGGCGAGGCGCGGTCACGTGGGCTAGCACAGATGCGATCGCCAAAGGCGCGACAGTCGCCAGATCTAAAACAACGAGTGAGACGCCGATTCCGTTAAACTGTCGACCGTAGCGACACAATTGCCAGGTTAACCATGCGCTAGACAATGGGTGGTGATACAAATGATTGATATATCAGGCTACGTCATTGTTGTTTACGAATTGTTACGTCATTTTAACTGTGATCTTGGATAAGATAACCCAGTTTTATATTAAATTCCTCCTTAATTTCACGGGTACGACAATTATGTAGCTTGGAACAAATTATTGTAGAAAGTGTCGTTGCGAACAAGTGCACGTCATAAACTGAGTAAACACGGCGTGAAAGTCATGACGTAAAAAAATAGTAGGGTGGGGCATGGAGCCCCCCTTAAGGGAAAATGGGCATATTTAAGCATACAGTGAAAATGTTGAGGTTTTTGCGCTTGCACACGATTGCGGGGTACCTATTCCACGTTTCACGAAAGGCATTCTGTCATCTGACGGCACTAACTGTTATGATCGTCAATTAAAAACAATTCCAAAGGAGGCGTCTTGCCCTATACTTGGGGCAAGACGCCCTTTAGTGTGGGGCAACCGGCCCCCAAGGGGCATCTTGCCCCAATGAGAAATTGTGGTGAAACAAACTTAAATTTAATCTGCAAAATGCGTTGAATAATTTCAAATAACAAATACGAACTTTATTAAAGCATATTAAACGACATCAGGCAACAGATGAACAGATGGCACATAGTGCACAATCAATCGTTCTCCGAAAAAATTGGGACACGTGAAAAAGGCCCGTCCCGCGGTACAATCTACGTGGGCCTATTTCTTGCACACCTCTCGTGATCTGCTATTTTTGAATGGCTCTCCGCAGATAATGCAGGGTCATTCTTCCTCCTCGCTACTGGAGCTCACGCGCCTTTACTTTGCCGGGTGTGTCTCTTCACTCCTGTCGCCAGGGACTTCTTCTTGGGCTTGGGTATGCGTTCTTTCTTCGCCTGCTGCATAGCCAACTTGTTCTTATGCGGCGTCGATGTCAGAACGGTGGCACACTCGGCAATACGCGATCTTGCACGTGGACGCGATATCTTTGGCAACGGAGATAGCTGTTTTATCAGCTCCTTAACGGTCGACACTCCTGCGGACGCGGTCGTTGGCGGGCCAGCAGTGGGCAGTGTCGGCCCAGCAGCGGACGGTGGCGGGCCAGCAGTGGACGATGGCGAGCCAGCAGTGGACGATGGCGGACTAGCAGTGGACAATTGCACTTTAGGGCGACTGAAACCAACAGCCCTTGCGATGTTCGTACCCTGAGGCTGCCGAATAGCCAGGTCAGGGTGGCGCTTGAAGAATCCGTGAAGCCGTGAAGCCAGTCTCGACCGGCCATATTGTTTTCGGCTTTGAACATGTGCGCAAGCCCCTGTTTCACCGCGAGATCGTCCACGGTCGTCAAGCCGTACAGGCACTTCTCCATATACGCGATGTGTTCGCGCAGCGGGCGTTCCACGTCAGCCGATAGTACTGGTTGCCTTGGGCCGAGAGATAACGATCCCACAGTGACTTTCTTGTCGCGGCGTCTTCGCAGCGTCCTGGCCGGAATGCCAAAATGCCGACTGACAGCTTTCATAGGCTGATTCTCCAGCGCTGCCAGTGCCTCCTTCAACGTCCCCATAGGCACCCCGTTCCGACTTGCGCTTGAACGTGCGGACCATTTCTACAGAAGAAAATATTAGTCAGTAGATGTTCAATCTGTCATAGTCCTATTACAAATTTGCATTCAAACACTAGCCGTATTTATTTATTTATGCCTATTTATTTACATATTTATTTGTTTATTTTGTTTAAACGTATTTATACAGGGTAGGCTAGTAAATTCAGATTAAAATACAATTTTCCACTGTAGCTCTGTGCTTATACATAATTTATAGAAAAAATACAGGAATAAAAAAGCAATATATATATATATATATAAATACCATAAATACATGGACAATAAAATAGGACAATTAATATAAAAAATTACATCATAATATAATGCAATTGATAATATAAAATGATATAAAACATAATATACAATTACTATAAAATAATATTTAATTGTAGCTCTAAGGCTAGGCCTTGCACGTTAGCCTATGTTGCATGTGTAAAACAAACAATAAAAAAACAAGAAGCCCCCCCAGGACATGTGCCGATGGTCAAATTACCTTTAATTATCGCCCGTTTTGCATGGTAATAATTGAAACTACTGACATAAACGATGCATAATATAACGACTATTTGATATCGCACGTAATCTCTGTCTCATAATCATACATCTAGTATGTAACATTTTAATATCAAACAAACCTAAAAACTTTAAATTCACTTTTTGTTACTCACCGTTGTTTTAGTGTTCTTGCACGTTCGGACGCAATGAATGCTAGATGGCAGCATTGTTTTCTTCTACCAGAGACAGGCAGCAAACGATCAAAATATTGAAATACCCAGGGGGCGTCTTACCTCGAGGGAGCTTCTTACCCCACCCTACCCTACCGGCCGTAATCGAACGTGCGCGCAGATTAACAGCGCTCATACAAAAACCATACAAATCCCCCTAGTGCATAGCAGATACACTAAATAACCCAATGACAGACACTACATATTTATGCAGACGGCGGCGCCACCTACGCGTGCCATCAAAGTGGGAAAATGGCGGATCGGATGTTTGCAGGATAGAACGGCCGCATGCCTAAAGACTTTGCCCCTTTCAGGCTATTTTACTCCTGTGCAACGGCCACTTGGCGATTAAAACCGCTATGCAGACCTTTTCCAATTAGTCTTTGTCATGCATATGGCCACGCTAATGACTAGGCGCGGCCATCTTTCAGTTACGTTACGTTACGTTAAAAGTTTGTGTATGTTCAACGTGGTTTGCATATTACATCCACATAAAATAATATATTTTGTAATTTCTGTTGATGATGTTCTGTTTGGAAGGTAGGAAGTTGGCTATGACCCCTGTAGAGCGGCCACCCTTCTTGTACGGGCAAATTAGTTTTCTAGAAGGGATGACAGTTCAAGAGGCGATTACTTTAGACCAAATACATTTAGTCGTTTTCTGGAGACGTGGGGAACTATTTAACAAGCGCCTTGTTTACGAAGCACGTGGACGATACTAAAGTATACACAGTTTGACAATATTATTGTACATTTCACAGCAAACAAACGTACTAGTCGGGCACCTTAGCGGCATATTTTTGGGATATGTGGACAGACTGGATAAAAGCACCAAACTTTTTTCACAGCTTCCTTAGGTTGGTAGCTTTAACTTTTTGATTGGAGTCAGCAGTTGTTTTGGGTAGGTCCATTATTTTTCACCACCTATCAAAATGTGTCGTTTTACTACATTTCTCCATTGTATATGAACACAATCCGGGTAACGTCACCAAACTATTTTACTCTGCTTCCTTTTGTTATTAGCTTTAGCTTTCTGAACTGAATCGGAACATTTCTTGGGTGGGTCCATTATTGTTCACCCCTAATCAATTAAGAGATCAGCCGTTTTACCACATATCTCCACTGGATATGGGTACATAATGACTTACATCACGAACAGTGTTTCTCTGATTCCATATGCTATTGGCTTTATGATAGGAGCCAGTAATTGTTGTGCGTGTGTCCGTATTCCCCCCCTTGAGCCAAGATATGCTGTTTTATTGGATTTCGCCTTATTTCAGTATAACATGCCATATATGTACGTCTGTAAGTCTAATAGACGAAAACATGTACATAAAGTTTGTAGATATTCGCCATTTCTTTAGTTTGTCATATAATACAACTTTGTATCATAAATTAATAAGA
Organism: Escarpia spicata; assembly: GCA_963995525.1. Taxonomy (NCBI): domain Eukaryota; kingdom Metazoa; phylum Annelida; class Polychaeta; order Sabellida; family Siboglinidae; genus Escarpia; species Escarpia spicata. The sequence goes on from OZ023217.1 coordinate 22,279,801, forward strand.
AATTATGGCTTTTCCAGCAATTGCGTCATTATCCAATCTACCCACACGGTGTCATGACAGACTCTTCGCGTCCAATGTCCAGCCCGAAACATCTGCATTGACTGTCTGCTAGTCGATCAGTGTACTGGTCAACCATATATAAAAGCTTGGTATGCTATGCGCTTTGAGTGCTGCCACAGAGCATTCTGGTTGTTGGAATCTCTTCATATTACTCGTTTGACAGAATAACGTTCTCATTGCCCCGATACCGGAGACCAAAGTGCTACTCTAATCACCGAGTATAATGATGAAGCGTTCCAGGAGTTGAACTGTCGCAAATCCAGATCCAAATGGATGTATGGATTCAGTGTCATAAACATCAACGCTTTGGTCACTCCAGCGTATGCATTGTATGTGTCTCCCATCAAATGCCGAAGAATGCAGACGTCATATGGCACCTCGGCTAAACTGTGCGAAACTGACAAGGATGTCGAATTGTATATTCACAGAACATGACATATGTCATTACCACTGTGACGAATACAGTTATCGCATGCCCGAAAGGCTATCCGAATGTATGCAGCTGAAGAAACATGTGACTAGCTCACACATCTTACCAGTGTCTGCGTATCCTCGTCAACCATGGTGATGTTGGTTGTGGAAAGGAGATGGGAAGGAGAAAGGGTACGGGTGAGTTTCTTGTCTGAAAAATGCACACATGTAAAGGTTCTTTTCTGCAAGACGATGTACAACCGAGGGAAAACGATCAATCAATTCTTCAGCTTTGAAATCTTTCCCGCCTGGTTGGTTTTGGACTTTGGCGTAGGACATTTGTAGAGGCCGAATGAGCTCTTCTTTAATTGGACATATATTGAATGCGTTATGTCAACGGTCACCGGTTTGTTATTGTTGTAGTACCAATCTTTGCCCAGTGCTTCGATCGCACAGGCGGTGTTTACCATAAAGAAGCTTTCCTCGTGATGTTGGCTTTCGTCAACTTCGGAAAAGTTTCTCAAACTCTAATAATTCTGGCTCAGGACTGACTTCGATTCAAAAGTGAAAGCATATTGTTCACGAAAATAGCAAAAATGTGGTTTTTTCGGTTTTTATCCCACGAAACAAATTCAGTAAAACGGCATTGATCGTTTCAGTGCGATGTACAATTATGGACCCCAAATGTGTACCGACACTGACCAAAACGTGAAATGCTATTATTGAAGGAGCAACAAAAATGTGGTGCTTTAAGTTTAGCTGGTTTTTCCCTTCTCTTAAAAAAATAGTAAAACGGCATATATCGGTTCAGTGTGGGGGGAAGTATGGATCCCAAAAAAAATGTGCTGACGTCAATAAAAAATGAAATACCAGCGTTATGGGTTACAGCCAAAAACGTGGTATATTTGTCCGGTCTTTAACATATGTCATGGGAAAGTGTAATAAAACGGCATAGGACTAAAGGTTCAGCGGGGGGAGGGAAGATAAATTATGGACCCACCCAAAACATTTGTTAACTCTGATTAAATATTAACAACAAGTTGGTGCTTTTATGTAGTATGCCCCATATAATCCCATGGAAAATATAGCAAACGGCATATTTTGGTCCAATAAGGGGTAACAATTGATGGACCCACCCAAACAATAAAATGACACAAAACATTTGGCACATTTATATGGTAACACATCCCCTCGACAAATATAGTGACACGGCATATGTTTGCTTAAACGGGGATAAAAACATATGGACCCACCCAAACAATTGGCTGACTCCGATCAAAAAGCGAAATCTTATTGTTCAAGGAAACGCCAAAACAAATGTGGTGCTTTTATCCGGTCTGTCCCCATCACGTTGCAGGTACCTGACTATAATACTTGTATTATAAAACACACTATTTATTGAGCTGGTCCAATTGCTGTGACTCGCTAGCTGTGTGAATATGTTTTAAAACAAGAGAGACATAAATAATAGTAATGTTATTATATATGGCGTGCTTCACATAGACTGTTTGATTCTCATTAAACAAATGGCTTCTCGCCCACTTGCCGCCTGAAGTTCGTTGCTTTGGATGGACATATTGCCCAATTGTTTCAGCCGGTGGTGACATCCACTGGTCTCTCTATACATGAATATGAAGTAGGTGGTCATCATGTGAAGGCATTGCCAACCAATTTGCTTTCACAAACGGGGCGATAACGGAGGCGCGTGCTGACGATAATATACAGCAAGGAAAGTATAATATGGCAGCCGAGCTTACAGTTTAATCGATCACATTTAAAATTCCGCTTCCTGTATTCCCGCAACCAGTGGTAATACCACATCATGCAGTACCCAGCATCCTAGCTATTCCCGCGCATGCGCATATGCAGTCGTGCGTACGTCCGGACGACGTCGGCGATGACGTCAACGTCGACGTCAATGACGCTCTCGCAGCCGCGGCGCGACGGCAGCGCGTGGTAGCGCATGCCGAGCACGTGCGCCACCCACTGGTAGCACATGTTCACGTGCGGCGGGTTGCACACGGCTTCGATGACGTAGGTTCCGGGGGCCGCGTACACGAGGTTCGATAGGCCGGCGCCGTGGGGCGCGACGACGACGGCAGCCCCGGCGAACGTCCGCATCGAAGACTCCATCGGCGGCGGAGGCTGGTCCGGGTACAGCTCAAAAACGAGGCCCGTATCGTTGGCGATCGACAGCAGCGCAGCCTGGATGGCGGAGGCGCGCGTGAAGCGGCGCGTGCCGGACCGCTGCACGAGAACGAGGCCGTTCCGCCTCGCGTTCCGCCGGCGGATGCGGTCGCGATACAGCTTCGACAGTAACTGTGTCGACTGCGCATGCGCGAATCCGCAAGGTGTCGCCTGCGGCATGTATACCACTTTCGCCCGACACAGACCAGTGACAAGGCGCTCGGGGTTGAGGCCAAGGAAGTGAAGTGTCGCGGCCGTGTACCCGTTTTTTTCAGCCGCGTGTATCAGCACGTGTTCGTTGGCGCGCAGGAACGCCAAGTAGGGGGCTAGTCGCGGAAAACCCTCGAGCATTTTGTGGAAGTGTTCGCCACCCCAGAATTGCGTCATGATAAACACCTCGCCGTACACGACGGTTTTATCATAGCCGCGAGGTGGTGTGTTTGTCGTGTCCTGGCTGCACGAGTACGGCAGGAACTTGAGCGAACCGCTTATGATATCGCCCAGATCCGTGATGACGGCATCGCGCGCGACGTGGATGTAGAGCACGTATTCCGGTGGCCGAGTGTAGAAACGTGCCGGGTAGGCGTCGCCACCGTTCGGCCAATAGTCACGCACGTTGATCGGCTTGCCGTGGAAGTAGACGTACTCGAGTGACGTGGGCTCGACGCTGCGTGCGATGTCGGTGACGCACGTCCGGTTGTAGACGGCATCCCATCGTGCCTTCGTGAAGCCTCGCTGGCCAATCCACGAACACAACGGCTCCGTCGCCGTCCATTCGTAGTAATTCTGCACCAGCAAATTCCGGCGATCGCGTCGCGATGTCCACTTCCGGTTCCAGGCACTCGGCTCCCACGGGAGCGTTAGCGTGATTACTTCGTCGCGCAAAGAGAGGCACTGCAAGAAATCGTCTCTGTTGCCCCACAACACCGCTAGGTTCGCGCCGATTGGCTTCCACGACGAAACGAGAGGTCGAGCAGCGAGAATCTCGCGACGTAGTTTGCCTATGGCGATGTTGTACGTTTGCAGGCGATGGAGAAAGTCACCGGTTGTGTTCACTTTAACGATGTTACGTCCGCTGTATGTACAGACAGTCGGTGTCGTTGGTGTGGCTGGGCGCTCTGTGGGTACGGCAGACGGTGTCAACCTCTCTACAGACTCACCCAATGACGACCGTCTGAACGTTATCTGCGTATGCGTGTGGTTATTCATATTTCCTGGTTTATATGGGGGGATATTATTAACCCCTGCTTTACCACCACTCGCATAGACGTTGGCTAACCGATCTTTATTTCTAATTCCTGAATGTTTCAGCGATTTGTCTATAGCTTCCACCGGACGTTCATTTGTGACGTCATACGGTCCACCATTTTGCCTCAATGGCTCGTGTAGTGTGTCATTTGTACGACCGACGTGTTTCACTGGTTCCTGTGAAACGTAATTTGTATGACCCTCGAGTTTCATCGATGTATGTATGACGTCATTTGTACGACCATTGTGTTTCACTGGATCGTGTATTACGTTATTTGCACGATAGACGTGTTTCACTGGTTCGTGTAAGACGTCATTTGTACGATCGACGTGTTTCACTGGTTTGGGTTTTAAGTCCTTTACAGGATCAACATGTTTTAATGGTTCGTATGTGACACCATTTGTAAGATCGTCGTGTTTCACTGGATCGTGTATGACGTAATTTGTACGACCGTCGTGATTCATTGGTTCGTGTTTTGCGTCCTGTGTGCGATCGTCGTGTGTTATTGGTTCGTGTGTGACGTCATTTGTATGACCGCTGTGTTTCACTGGATCGTGTATGACGTCCTTTGTACGATTGACGTGTTTCACTTGATCGTGTGTGAAGTCATGTGTACGATTGCCGTGTTTCATTGGATCGTGTATGACGTCCTTTGTACGATCGTCGTGTTTCACTGGCTCGTGTATGACGTTCTTTGTAGGATCGACGTGTGTCACTGCTTCGTGTATGACGTCCTTTGTAGGATCGTCCTGTTTCCGTAGGTCGGGTATGACGTCAGCTGTACGACCGCCTTTTTTCAATTGTTCGCGCATGGTGTCGTGTTTACGACTGCCTTGTTTAAATTGTTTATGCATGACGTCATTTGTACGATCGTCGTGTCTGACTGGTTCGTGTAGAACTTCATGTGTACGCCATTCCTCTCTGATTGGTTCATGTATGCCGTCATGCGGGCGATACTGGTAACTCGAAACAATATTTGACTTTTGTGGTTTTAAACCGTAACGCACGTAGAATACTACCATTGCTATACTCAGTGATATCAGTAGAGCCAGCAGTTTTTGCAACCGTGTCATATTCTGGGCCTATGTTAAGAAATGGCAAACTGAGAATACGGTGCCGCGTTTGTAATTAACGTCCCAGGAACGCCGATGATCAGTGATCATCTTTGTCTCGGTACTTGTCGTTGTACGTCTTCTTGATCAAATCTCTGATCAGATGATAAACACAGAGCATCTCTGCAAGTGGAAACTTATCATCAACATATCTTCACTATTACAACACCAGATGATTATCGATCTGCTGTATTTTAAGTTAAAAGTGTGTTTATCCATATATTAATACGCTAACTTTGAAGTATTATAAGTCTAAGTGTATCTCCTCCGAGGTGCCGAATCCACTTACCTTGGCTTGGCCTTGGCATGGGCCGGAAGCCTTGCCTTGCCTTGGCTTGACCTGGGCCACTGCTCAGCTGATCTACCAGTTGGCGATGTATTTCAGAAAACACAACCAGGTGTGAATATTGGATTTGACCAATGGGGGGGGGGTGCAACCACACATCATCCCATTAAAGGCTCACCAAAAAACTCCAACTGCACCCCTTTAATTGAGGTCAAAAGTGGAAAAAACGGGAGGGGAGCGTGCAACCAACACCTCCCCCTTGCCTTGGCTCTACAAAAAACACCCAACTACCCTCCTACTGACGATCGTTCAAGCAAAAACCCCACGTACGTTCACAAGAATCCTGCCTAAAAACGAAGTTTTTTTAAGATTTATTCACGTACCATGTTACGTGGTACCTACAATGCTAGTCTTCAGTAGTACATGCAAGGCATGTGCCATGACAGGTATAATGCCTTAATGGCATTAATGTCATCATGGTCTTGTTGCCGATAGTGTCAATAAACAGGTCGTTTTCATAAAAATCTGAGGAAACATTTTCGAAAGATATCGATAATAATGTGTAACTCCCTACCACTTATTTGTGCCATGTTCTGCAAATAAATTGTCAGAAAACTTGGTTTTAGTTAAATACTTACAGTTTCCGTACGAAAACACAGCGCCGCGTGACGTAATTGCCTAGGAAAGTCACACTAAATTATCGTTAGTCATACACAGAGATCATATTGATAACACATTTAAAGTTTAAGTTGCATATACAAGTTTACTCATGCCTGAACACCGGTCATTGTTCGGGGCTGGACGCTGGTTTATAAATAGCAACGTCAACACTCAATGACGCTGCTTGACTTGAGTTTGAGTGACACGGTGTCGTACAGGATGGCACAATCATGGTCATGTGCGCCTGAAATTAGCGAAAGCATAACGTTTGTGATATTTAAGCATACAGTTACTTTTGGTATAACTGCACTTGTTTTTGAAATGTTCAGAACTTCAATAGCGGAAGGACAACCTAAAAACCAAAGAAATTACGATGACACCGTGCGTAAGCTAGCGAAACAAAACAATCAACGTACCTCACCTGTCAACGTGTGCTGTGGTTCGTTGAAAACAGTAACCATGTCCGTGCAAACGGAACAGGTCTGATCTAATAATTGCTTGAAAATAATTATTGTTCGGTAACAGGACATTTTAAAATAAGGTCACTTCTTTTATATTAAGTTTCCTGAATTGTTAAGTAATATAATCGCGTTAGCGCATCTATACAATATGCGTACATGTACGTACGTAGTATGTACGTACGTATGTATCCATGTATGTATGAATGCACTTACAAGGACGTGTCCAGAGAGGGTAGTCCAGGGAGGGGCACGAAACAACCTCCACTGGCGGCCAAACCAAATGAATGGGCTAGAAAATGTTTCGCTCCCGCGCCGCCATAACCTACGAGGGGGATTGCTATTGAAAAATGTTCGCCGCCGCGTCGCCGTAATTTAAGCTTATTGTAACGTGAACGGGGACACATTTCAAAGGTTCTAGGGGGAACGTGCCCTCACCCCCCCCCCTTAGACACGCCTCTGCTTATAATCGAGCTGGCGTATACGTTAACGTTTTCCTCTTAAACGGCTTGAACCTCGAGCACCAAAGTTTCAGGGATTAATCTACGACCTCACAAATACGACGTAAGACCTATATATTTTCAAAATACCCCGTATATGTCAATATTCTCAATTTTATGGGGTGAATCAGTTGTTCGGAACGTAAACAGTAGTGTGCGCGTAATACGTAAAATGTAACGTGATAATCGCAAGAACCACGCGCACGCGGCAAATACTTCGGGAAAACGGCCCCTCCGTCATGGAATTGGTAGAAACAAAATTATATCTACTCTCATACCAATAGCATAGCATACGAATATTATTTGACAATTCTACACTGTCACGACTAAAGCCTGTCTATGGTCATCAACTTCATTATTTTGGACAAGTAACGAGTATCTGCGAGCGCGTCATGGTGTTTATGTAACGATGTTGTATGTATGTGTTTTCTAACTTTTGGTAAATATTACTATCACGACTGTCAACTACCAAGGCATCTCGTCAGGTGAAGGGCATTTTTGCTAGTACACGTAATGAGGAATGCATGTATGCATCGGTTCTTCCTCCCTGTTCCCTATACGCAGAGCGCGGTAGCGCAGCGGTAAGAGCTTCGTACTCTCGATCGAGAGAACCCTGGTTCGAATCCTGTGCGGCGGTGTCGAACCTTAGCCCAGTTTGTTTACTCTACATTGCTTTAGTTCACTCAGCTGTGTGAATGAGTACCTGGCTATACATAATGGTGGATATTTGTGTAGAATCTAATCCCAATTTTGTAGAATCTCATCCCAATGTTGCAGGGCTTTACCTTCATATAGTCTGGCTTTACCTTCATATAGTCTGCCTAAGGGATGGTCTTTATGTGAAGTGATGCACAGTGCCCAGAGCAACGGACTCTCAATCAAGAGAACCCGGGTTACAATCCTGTGCTGTTGTTTCAAACCTTGAGCATGTTCATTCACTCAATGTTTCTCCAGTTCACTCAGCAGTGTGAATGAGTACGCGGTTATAGACAGTGCTGGATATGTGCGTACGAAGAGTCTTCGCGCATTAATTGCAGCGTGGCTGGATGCTTCCCAGATAAGTCGAGGTGGTGTTCGTTTGAACAGGTCTGCCAGGGTATAAAGTGTAAAGCGTTTGCGCAGTCCTGAGGACTGGCTACTGCGTTATATAAGAACTAACCTTTTATTTTACTTTATACATGGGTGAGGATCAGATGTAATACTGGCGAACCACTCGTTCTATTCTTTCTCTCCGTAACTTCTTGTGAGCAGCCCCTCTCGCCATCTTTCATATTCATCCGATCGTTTCATGTCCCTCCTCACATAGTCCTCCTATCTCAGTTATGGCCTTCTCCTGCTTCCTTGGTGGTGTTCCGCCTCTGTTCTCTTTGCAAGTTTGCCTGCCTCCATGCTCGCCAAGTGTCCTGCCCATTTCATCCGGCTTTTCGTCAGTCTTCTTGTTAGGCTGCATTCCAAAACAACCTCTTTCCTTAGGTAGGTCATTCTTCTTCTGTCCACCCTCTTTGTTCTTTATATTCTTCAATCCTAGTTGTGTCTTATGTTGTTGTTGTTGTTCTATCAGCGCCAATGTCCCCAGACCGTCCACACTCCGTAACCATTCTTCGAAGGTACACACAATTCTACTTGCTTGATTTAAATCCCATCCAAACTGATGTTCAACTCCTTTATCAGATGTCCAACCCACATCACTTCTGTCTTCTCTAGGCGTATTCTCAGTCCATGCTACTTTAACACCGCGTTCCAGTCCTCCAACACTTCTTGTACTTTTTAATTGTTGTTCTCTGCTATTATGACCATATCATCTGCATACAATATCTCCGTGAGAACACCTTTCGTGCTCGTCTTCCTGCTGATTAGTTCCACAACCATGATAAACAATAAGACTAATGACACGTCCTTTCCTCAAGCCGATGTTAACTGGAAATTCTTCATACATTCCAGATGCAGTCACAACTCTTCCTTTTGTTCTCTCATACACATCTTCCACCATTCTGCCTTCTGTTTCCGGTACTCTCATCCATATCACTGTTGCCTTCATCATATCTCTCGGGACTGTGTAATATGCCTTCTCCAGGTCCACAGTCCCACTGCCATTCTCCCTCGCATCTCCCATTTCTACCCTACCGGCAGTCTTAGCCTGCTATAGTATACTACCTATACATAGCCATATACTGTAGTTAGCACAGGTATTTGGGTCGTTATTGTCATATTGTCTGAATAAAGTGACATTTCCCTCCTCCGACGCAGTACGTCCTGTGACACGTTCTTCAATACTAATCTATCGAGTGACTGACATGTATGTTAGCTTTGCTTCATAGGAATCTTCATTTTATATAGTAATATGCTGTAATATCATGTATACATACACATGGCCTGTACGTAGTTGTAACACTAGTTCTCCACGTCGTCTAGATTATCTTACAGCAGCACTGCTTGCACTGTGTATGCGCAATTTAGCAACGTATTATGTCATGCACAATTTATCAAGATCGGTAAGCGCAAACAAATCTTATTAAAAGTCACCTTTTAAGCATCTAAGTTAAATGTTCATGTAGTGGGTCCTTTTTGGTTGCAGTAGTAAATTCTTAGAGCCTCGGTTATATTTTCGTCCCATCAAAGCACTGCGAATGCAACACTTTCAAACACATCGCTAGTTTAAATATGAACTAATTGTAGACAGAGTAATCATAATGGTTAACATATTTTAGAAAAAATATGATTATGACAATATTACGTCAACGAATCACCATAAAAGAAGAGTTTGCTATACTCGATTATTTTATTTGTATTCAAAAAGTAGGCCAAAGACGTGATATTGTATTTGAATTCTTGTCAGCAATGAACAGACTCCTCATAATAAAACAACACGTGGGGAATTACAATGTTGCATATTGATTAGAGGCAACAAACATCGACAGGTTAAATAAATAATTATGTGACACGGTGGCACATAATTGTTACAATTAGTCCCCGGTTGTGTTACAACTGCCTCTTATCATGGGGCCGATTGTAACAACTGACTTGCTTCCGTATATCAACAATTCCATAACATTGTTTTTTAGTCCAAACCCAGTCTTAATTGTAGCCAGTGTGTGCTTTTGTGGACTCAGACACAACTATTTGTGTATGCGCAACATTAAATAAATCGAGTATTTATTCAAAAAAATACAAGTTTCCCGTAGTTCGTGATTAGTTTCTGCTTGTTTATAGTACAGAGGAGATTGCGCTTTGTTATTTCCTATACACATTCATCTGCCCCCGGACTTCGTCGCCTAAATAGAACGCGGTGACGAGGGTTCATAACCCAGGTCACCAGCTCGTGTGGTGTATCGGTATTGTTCACGATAGATATGATCAACGGGTGGCTACGTGATTGGTCGCCTGATCAATCGCCGGAGGCGCACCCGCTGACTAACGTATGTTACCCCTGCGAACAAAGAAATACCCGATTGAAATTAGGACTCCGTGAAACCGAACCAGACGCGACAGTCGGGTGCCTCTACTTTAAACATTTTGTTCAACGCGTTTGCCAAATCACGGGACGTTCACGACTCTGAGAGATGGACAAAATTCTTGGGCTGATCGGCGGGATTCCGAATCTGGCATCCCGCAATGACGATGACTTCTCGGATCGTCTCACATTCCTGTTTATCGTGCTCATACACTAGTAATACACCTGGTACCTTTTAAACTGTTGTGTCTTATCATGTCTATTGCACTTTAATTTACGCCATATTAAGACACCCTACTACATAGGGTGAACCCTATATAGACTACCCTTGTCACATTTGCTGATCGTGAATGTTAATATCTAACTGTAAGATAGCTTCGCTTATGATGTTTGTGATTTAAGTTTAACATGATAATGTCTTAATGTGTAAACTTGGGGTTGTACTCAAATTTGATTAAAACTACAATATTATCACACTGCTGTACAAATGAAACACAGTTAAGCTACCAAAATGTGAAACCCCCCATGAAACCCCCCCAAGTTAGTTGTTCCAGTGCAATATGTAATACACACTACAGTAATACACAGAAACATAACCAATAGTACTGTATCGTGTTACATATTTGTTGAAACTGCCACAATGACCTATTTTTGTGGCACCCGATTTCCTGTAGATGTGGTTGCTGTAAGCATTTATTGCTGTTTGTGTCATTTGATTATTTGAAGAACGTGAAACATTTATTAAACTGTAATTTGTAATCAAAATTTCTTGTTGTATTATATACCATTATATAAGGTATTTAATTTAAGGTAACAAGCAACATTAAATCATTCATACCCAAGTACTAATGGCACAGTTGTCGAGGCAACATGTGTTCAGGCACAGGGGAGGTCAGCAACTGAGGAAATCGCACAGAACCTCTGCCGAATGGTTTGCCAGTGTGTGGCTCTATGGCATGTACACTCGATTTGCCGAGAAGATTGAGCCAACTTCCCGTCTGTTGCACACCAGTTGGTGTAGTCGCAGAAGATGATTCTCGGGTGTGACATTTACAGGAACATCTACTTCAGCGTTGTAGTTTACCTCTTCCTCTCTGTACCGCTCATTTGCAGTCATACAGTAAAACTGCAGCTCTGGGTCTATTTCTTACAAAACTCACCTAAAACATGAAAATATAACAAACATATTAAGTTTGGTTGAGGATGACCACAAAATATCTTTAAGAAACAATGTCATTTAACAAAACTCATCTCCCCTCTACTCGGTAAATTATCATCAGGAAACCTGTGGGAATTTGTGTTATCTCTCATGGTAAAATATATGTAGTGTTGTACATCCGTGTTTTGAAAACATCCCCAACTTCTTATATATAAATGAATTGATGCTAGAACAAAACTCATCTCCCCTCTACTCGTTAGTACGTAGCTTACATTAAATAATCATCAGGAAACCTGTGGGAATTTTTGTTATCTCTCATGGTAAAATATATGTAGTGTTGTACATCAGTGTTTTGAAAACATCCCCAACTTCTTATGTATAAATGAATTGATGCTAGTCAAGTTTACATGTTGGCGTTTAATATAATTTACAGTTTTATGTACATTCGTAGTGTCATATTACCAAATACAATCTAAAACAAGGTCGTCTGTTCCATTAATCAGAAACAAACAATAAGTGTTCTAATAATAGCATGAATTTCTGTATAGTTTGTTTATGAATAGTGAATTTTAACAAATATAATTATTCAATTACATTTCAAAGCTCATACAGGGAATGAGCAATGTCACATGGGCAAAAAACTATAAATGAAATAAAAAAATTAACTAGCTATGAATATAACATTATTATAATATACCAGTACTAATGTTATGTACGTTTTTCTACTTAAAAATAAACAATTACATTTTAACATTATATATTTTGTATTTAAAATTCATACAGCCAATCACAGATCAAATTGCTGAAGAGATTTTGTACTACAATTTTCGGAAGATTGATTTTCGTATAATTTTGTTTCAAAAAATTACCAAGAATACTTTAATATTAAATGGTAAATTTCTCCATATCAAAGTTCTTACTAAACAGCTTTGTTATAATACAATCGAACCTCGCTTTACGGTCACATCGATAATACAGCCACCTCGCAATTAAGGTCAACATAGGATAGTCCAAAATTATTGTATAACAGTATAGGAAATTAGTCTCGCTAACATGTTCACCTCGTCACTCAGGTTACCTTTTGCCCAGTCCCAAGGATGACCTTAATAGTGAAGTTCCAGTATAGTTGTAGTTACCTGTTGATGTCGGTCGATCCACGATATCCAGCCCTTCACCAAATAGTCGAGTACAGCGAGATTGTATCGACATCTTTTGTTCCTCTGAGAGTCCACGCCCGCTGGGTGCTTCATGCCAATCAGCTATATGTCGTACACATTCGGCCTCAGTGTTGTAGTTGTTTTCTTCCATGAAGGATGTAACTCCATCGGACAGAAGTCGTTCTACATCCACAACTGTATATTATAAGATTAATATGTTGTTTATTTGAAATCAATTTCCAATGTAAAGCGGTAATAAATATTTAATTAGATTAATTTTTCCAATCATATGCCCTGTGCATAATGCGTATATATTATAAATATGTGCAACATTATATATGCAATACTGTATTCAATGTGATTAATTTTATAAAAGGTAATACATTAAACAGAATTAAAATAATAGAACTTACATGCGAATTAAATTACATCATTATAACATTTTGGTGTAGAACTACCCTAGGGCTACAGACAAGATTTGATGACACTGACAGCTACGCAATTTGATTCCTTCCCTTTGCACATGCAGTGCAGTGTAAACAGTGTACATTAGGCCTTGCCATACGTTCGTGTTCACTGTTATAATACAAATTCACTCAATACTGTAATTACGCCTAGTACAACATATACAGTCTAGTGTCAACCACGTGAAAACAGCGTCTATTACTTGCGACAATAATCATAAAACAAATATTTTCCAAATACGAAACGCCGCGCTACCGTACGTGAGCGATAGAGGGGAAATGCCTAGAATGCACTTGCCAAATTTATAACTAAAAGTTCTGGGTTTTTTTGTTCTTTTTAAAACTTTGATTCTACAGTTTATAAAGAATGTGAGGGCGCTTAAATGGCGTTTATATATCTAACAATAGATGAGTATTTTGCAATTTGATTTTTTTTCTCGAAAATGTCCGTGCTCTCGCGTCACTCAAATTCAACTTACGAATATTAACTACTCAGATCCTAAAAAACATGACGGTTACACTGGTTCGCTCCCTTGGTTATTAGTAAGTGAATACGTCACCAGATATCAATAGAAAACGACATAAATGTATAACACGCAGCAATTGAAAAAGAGCCTAAAAACCTACAGAGTGGACGGAGCTGAACTTGTCAACATTTAGTGCGCATGACCAGAGCCTACCAACCTCCTCTGCGGTTACCATATAACCGTAGTCATCCAAGCGTGGCGGTAGCCTACGTCAATGTCTACTCGTATGATTGCGAAATCACCATTCAGGTGAATGACCTGAATTGTGATTTCGCTATCATACCATTCAGGTGAAAGGGCGATATAGGGTCTGCAAATCCGAAATTTATTGTGGGTAAAATCATCAAATTTCTTACGCCAGCAGCTGCCGAACAAATCATCCATTCATTTATAACGTCTAGACTGGATGGTTGTAATTCGCTGCTGTTCGGAACTAACAAGTGTCAGCTACGTAGACTGCAGTGCATTCAGAATACGACTGCTCGCTTAATCACACGAACAAGGAAACACGAGCACGTAACACCAGTCCTGAAATCTCTCCATTGGCTTCCCATCCGAGAAAGAATTACGTTTAAAATTATCCTGATCACCTTCAAGGCACTCCACGGACTTGCACCGCAATACATTTCCGAGCTTCTTGTTAAATATCAGCCCACACGCTCCCTCCGATCGAATTCTGCTGGTCTGCTCACAGTACCAACCACACGCCTCAAGTCTTTCGGAGACCGTGCGTTCTCCAAAGCGGCCCCTGTACTGTGGAACAATCTCCCACAGTCAATCAGACAGTGTGACACTATTGCCTCGTTTAAGACGGCGCTGAAGACACACCTTTTAAAAATCGCTTTCACTACCTAAATGAGTGATATATAATTGTGAACTTTTTGTAAAGCGCTTTGAACCGAACTAAGGACTGAATACAGCGCTATATAAGACCTTAGTATTATCATAGGGTGGTATTTTTACAGTCACTTCAAATATTGCTCAATTTGACATTAAAATTATATTTAAAAGTACACGCCGTTATCTACATACAATGTTCATCCAACTAGCCTGGGACTGAACAGCTTGACCTCGGAAAGGTTCTTACCGAATGACAACACTGTCGGAAAGTTGGACCGCGTCAAGAAGCGGTAGCCGTAGCCGATGTGCAACACTTTACAGAGGAGATTGCGCTTTGTTGTTTGCTACACACATTCATCTGCCCGGACCTCTTCGCCTAAATAGAACGCGGGGGACAATGGAATTCGCTTAAGTGTGACGCTGCGTGTGACGAGGGTTCATGACCCAGGTCACCAGCTCGTGTAGTATATCAGTATTGTGAAACCGAACCAGACGCGACAATCGGGTGGCCTCTACTTTAAACATTTTGTTCAACGCGTTTGCCAAATCACGGGACGTTCACGACTCTGAGAGATGGACAAGATTCTTGGCCTGATCGGCGGGATTCCGAATCTGGCATCCCGCAATGACGATGACTTCTCGGATCGTCTCAACCACAGGTTCACGACGTCCATCTTGATCGCCTTCGCTATGATCGTCAGCACGACGCAGTACGTTGGAGATCCCATCAACTGTTGGGTCCCGGCCCACTTCTCGGACAACCATGTATCGTACACGAACAACTACTGCTGGGTGCGGTCCACCTACTACCTCTCCTTCGACGAGTACATCCCGAAGGAACACGAGAGTGACAAGCGACACATGATTCCCTACTATCAATGGATGCCGATAATCCTGCTCCTACAAGCCCTGTGCTTCTACATGCCTATACTCGTGTGGAGGACCCTCAACACGAGGTCGGGTGTTGACGTGAACTACATCGTCGAGGCGGGGGAGAGCTTCCAGGACACCAATAAGACCGACGAGCAGGACAAGATATTGACGGCTATGACCCAGCACCTTGACAGGTGAGCTACATTTGTCAGTTGTGGTTCTGTTGCACGGTAGCGTAGTGTTAGACCATCGGGTTCGAAACTTCTTGCTGGCGTTTCAATGTTTGAACAATTTCGTTCACTATATGTTGCCTCAGTTCACTCAGCTGCAAAAATATGTACATGGCTAGAGGCAGTGGGGTGTTCTAGTGACCAGTTCTGCCAGGGAGTGAACCTATGTAGCATTTTGAGCTGTTCTAAACACTAATTACCCTTCTCCAGAGTGTTCAAAATCACAGGAGTTCTAGAGCAGTATGACAATAACTATTGTTTTATCCACACCGCCCCTTGAGCATACCGGTCAGGATGTTACATTGTGTATGATACATAGGTATCTAGTTGTACATCAATTATACACAGGCCCGTAGCGTGGTTGGTTTATTCGGGGCGCGTTTTTCAACCTGCGATTGCAGGCTTCCAAAAATTTAGCGTCAATTTGTTTCACTGGCTATGTGGCTCCTCTGTAGCAATGTTTTCCCGCGATACGTGGTGTCAACTAAACCACTCCACTACGTAATGCTCAGCCTAATCTAGTAGGCCTCTGTGAACGTACGCGGCCACCCATAATAAATATAAGGGTATAATGTATTAACGTTAACTGTTGTTTTATCAGGTATCTGAAGGCGATGGGCGGAAAGGAAGAGCCAAAATTCACGGTGAGCCTAAATAATTGCCTCTCCCGTACCGTGTGTTTCTTGAGTGGTCGGCGCCAGGGCAACTACTTGATCTCGCTCTACTTGGCGACGAAGGTGATCTTCATCGCCAACGTCATCGGCCAGCTGTTTGCACTCAGCAAGTTCCTCGGCACCGACTACAACATGTACGGCATCAACGTCATTGGGGAGTTGTTACGAGGCGAAGACTGGACGCAATCGGCGCGCTTCCCTCGCGTCACGATGTGCGACCTGAAGGTGCGGCGACTCGGCAACGTGCAGCGCTACACTGTCCAGTGCGTGCTGCCCATCAACCTGTTCAACGAGAAAATCTACCTCTTTCTCTGGTTCTGGATGGTCTTAGTCGCGACCACGTCCTGTCTGAGTCTCCTAACGTGGATCATACGTTCGCTCTTCTACACCGACCGCATGCGCTACGTCAAGAAACACATCGTCATCATGCAGGAGGACGAAAGCAAAGGCGATATTCACATCACGGACGACACACACTTCAAGTCGTTCATGAATGACTACCTCCGACATGACGGTGTCTTTGTGTTGCGTCTTGTCGGCCACAACACCAACGCCATCACTGCCACGGAGATCGTGTGGGATCTATGGAAGAAGTATCGTCAGCCTCCGCATAACAGTAACGAAACTAGCGGTGTCAGCTCGACTTAATGAGATATGTACCCATGTATGCGTTAACGTGGCAGCTCTGTGTGCTGTAAACACACTCAGTTATTTGTAAATAATAATTTAACACCATAGGGAAATATAAGTAATGTTTGGGGCCTATGGATCTTTAAAAACTAACCATTACATTGTGCAACGAGAATATCATGCCAGTAGCCAGAATCTGCTGCACAGCCCTAACATGGCAGCTTTCGAAAACTATGAAATTTTACCAGAATGTAAAATTTTGCGAATACATTCTGAATAAACCATTGACTTGATGTTGTTGATTGTAATTGCAAAATAATAGTTTGTATTAATTATTTCAGGTGCAGGCCCAACATTTGGCTTATTATTTCCATAATTTTAAATGTATACGTTTGCATTTTAGTACCATTTGTATTGGTTTTGCTTCTTATAATCACTATTTACAGTATCACAATAAATGAAGATATTGTAACGCTGTTGTCCCTAACAATCTGCACGTAATATATAATTGCGACCGGGAGCCTACGATACAGCTCGCACACCGCGGGAAATGCAAACCCTTAGCAAAAAATTCTATAGAAAAATATAAATTTCCTATAGTATTCTGTAGTATTCTATAGTATTCTATAGTTTTTCTATAGTATTCTATAGTATTCTATAGAAAACTATAAATTGGCTATGGAAATCTTAATTTCCTACATAATTCTATGGAATATTGTATAGAATTCTATAGAATATGCTATAGTTTTTAAAGAACCTATAGTTTTCTGTAGATTCTATAGAAAACTATAGAATATTCTATAGAATCCTATAGTTTTTAGGCAACCTATAGGTTTTTTGTAGGAATATATAGCAAACTATAGGATATTCTATAGAATCCTATAGTTTAAGACAACCTATAGGTTTTTTTTGTAGGAATCTGTAGAAAACTATATTCTATAGTTTTTATAGAACCTATAGTTTTCTGTAGGATTTTAGAGAAAACTATAGAATATTCTATAGAATCCTTTAGTTTTTAGAGAACCTATAGTTTTTTGTAGGATTTTATAGAAAACTATAGAATATTCTATAGAAACCTATAAATTGGCTATGGAAATCTTAATTTCCTACATAATTCTATGGAATATTGTATAGAATTCTATAGAATATGCTATAGTTTTTAAAGAACCTATAGTTTTCTGTAGATTCTATAGAAAACTATAGAATATTCTATAGAATCCTATAGTTTTTAGGCAACCTATAGGTTTTTTTTAGGAATATATAGCAAACTATAGGATATTCTATAGAATCCTATAGTTTAAGACAACCTATAGGTTTTTTTTGTAGGAATCTGTAGAAAACTATATTCTATAGTTTTTATAGAACCTATAGTTTTCTGTAGGATTTTAGAGAAAACTATAGAATATTCTATAGAATCCTTTAGTTTTTAGAGAACCTATAGTTTTTTGTAGGATTTTATAGAAAACTATAGAATATTCTATAGAAACCTATAGTTTTTAGAGAACCTATAGTTTTTTTGTAGGATTCTACAGAAAATTATAAAATATTCTATAGAATCCTATAGTTTTTAGAGAACCTATGGTTTTTTGTAGGATTTTATAGAAAATTATAGAATATTCTATAGAATCCTATAGTTTTTAGAGAACCTATAGTTTTTTTGTAGGATTCTACAGAAAACTATAGAATATTCTATACAATCCTATAGTTTTTAGAGAACCTATAGTTTTTTGTAGGATTTTTTAGAAAACTATAGAATATTCTATACAATCCTATATATTTTAGAGAACCTATAGTTTTTGTTGTAGGATTCTACAGAAAACTACAGAATATTCTATACAATCCTATAGTTTTTAGAGAACCTATAGTTTTTTGTAGGATTTTATAGAAAACTATAGAATATTCTATACAATCCTGTATATTTTAGAGAACCTATAGTTTTTGTTGTAGGATTATACAGAAAACTATAGAATATTCTATAGAATTCTATAGTTTTTAGATAATCTATAGTTTTCTGTAGAAATGTTATTTTATTTTCTGTGGAAACTTTTAACCACTGTATGTATTTTTTTTTTATGTACATGTGGTGGATGTTACATAGAAATATATATATGTCAGTATGTTGTAAACTAAAACGATCCTACTGTATTATTTTATACCGAAACATTATTGTTATGAATACCGCATCCCATAATGTTATTACCCGTGAGTCATTTCGGCGCGTAACGTTTAATTTCTCTACAGAGTATGGGGAGTGAGGACCACAAGTTTTTAGTTTTAGTACAAGATAGTTTCCTTTCTCAACATGTGCTAGAACCAACCAGGGGAGAGAATGTGTTAGACTTAGTTTTGTCCTCACAGAAAGAATTAGTTGACAATGTCAAGATATGTGAGCCACTGGGGAGTAGTGATCACAACCAGATACATTTTACCATCAAAGTAAAATCAGAAAGGAATAGTAAAAAGCAGTATAGGAGAAATTTCCACAAAGGAAAGTATAAGGACATGAGGAAATATTTAGCAAAGATAGACTGGAATAACACACTGAAAAATAAGACAGCAACCGAATGCTGGAATATCTTAAATAGTGAAATTAAGTGCATAGTCGATAAATTTGTACCTTTCAAAAAACAAGGGAAACGGTCTAAAAAGAAACACTTATCGAAAGAAGCCATTAGAAAAATTAAGTATAAACAAATGATGTGGAAGTCATATAGATGTACTGGAAATGATGAAGACTACAACATTTATAAAGAAGCACTTAATCAAGCTACAGCTGAAATTAGAAATTCAAAGAGAAGCTATGGAAAAAAATTAGCTAGTAATATAAAACATGACAGTAAGAGTTTTTATGCGTATATTCGAAGCAAACAGAAAGTTCAGGATAAGGTCGGTCCTCTAGAAGATAGTGCTGGAAATACAATATCAGAGGGATTCTTAATGGCAGAAGACCTGAATGAGTATTTTAGTTCAGTGTTTACCAGGGAAGATATTAGTTCACTGCCAGTACCAGAGGCTAAGTTCAAGGGGGCAGATTCAGACTATTTAGGACAGTTAGTTGTAACCTCGGAAATGGTAGCTAAGAAAATAAGGGCTATGAAGGATAATAAATCACCTGGAGTGGACGGGATTCCGCCCAAACTACTATTGGAAATTGTAGAACAAATTAGCGCACCGCTTGCAACAGTTTTCAATTTGTCATTAGAAGAGGGAGTGGTTCCTTTAGAATGGAAAGAGGCAAACATTATACCGTTATTTAAAAAAGGTTCGAGAAACAAGTCAGAGAACTATAGACCAGTGAGTTTAACATCAGTGATTTGCAAATTATTAGAAAGACTAATTAAAGATCACATGGTGGATTTTCTTGTTAAACATAACTTGATAAACCCATCTCAACATGGGTTTTTTAAAGCGAGGTCATGCTTAACAAATATGTTATGTTTTTTGGAAGACATCACTAGGTGGGTAGATGAGGGATCACCAGTAGATATCATCTATTTAGATTTTCAAAAAGCTTTCGACAGAGTACCACATCAAAGATTACTCCTTAAGCTAAAGGCCCATGGCATAGGAAATGGTATAATAAACTGGATAGAAAAATGGCTGAATGACAGAAGACAACGTGTAGTAGTTGATGGGGAGGCTTCAAACTGGAAATCGGTATTGAGTGGGGTACCACAGGGATCAGTACTAGGACCTATATTATTCTTAATATATATCAACGATTTGGACGATGATATAACAAGCAAGGTGTTAAAATTTGCGGATGATACAAAAGTGTTTAGAAGGATTAAAAGTGATGGAGACAGACAGCATTTACAAGATGATCTTGATAGGTTGATCAAATGGTCTGAAAAGTGGCAAATGCTGTTCAATTTTGGGAAATGTAAATGCCTCCACACAGGTCATGGGAATGAAGAGGTAAAATATAAAATGGGGGGTACTGTTCTAAGTACTACTGTAAAAGAAAAGGACTTAGGGTTAACCATTAGTGCTGATATGAAGGTTTCAGAGCAGTGCGGAATTGCAGCGTCAAAGGGAAATCAAATCCTTGGATTAATTAGGCGAAATATAGCGTATAAGAAAAAAGAATTCATAGTACCGCTGTACAAAACAATAGTGAGGCCTCATTTAGAATATTGTATACAAGCATGGAGGCCATATCGCAAGAAGGACATAGATATGCTAGAAAGAGTACAGAGGAGAGCGACTAAAATGATACCAAATCTGAGGGATCTTAGTTACGAAATACGCCTAAAAGAATGTGGTTTAACAACACTAGAGACCAGGAGATTGAGAGGAGATCACATAGAAGTGTTTAAAATATTGAATGGTTATGAAAATATTGATAGAAACATTTTTTTCTCAGTTAAGAAAGATAGAAGGACCAGAGGACATGAAGCTACATTAGTAAAGGAGCAGTGTAGATTAGATATAAGAAAGTTCTCATTCTCACAAAGGACTGTAAATGAATGGAACAGATTATCTCCTGATTGTGTTGGTGCTAGTAGCGTGAATATGTTTAAAAATAAAATCGACACACACCTTAAAAAGGCGGGATACATGTAGATAAAAAGTATTGGACTCTCGATAAGCCAAAAGGCTTCCTTGTCCAACTGCCATCCAGAGTAATTTTCTGGTTGGCAATCTTGTTAAAAAGAAGAAGGCGAGACGACCTAGCGCGAAGTCGGTAGATTGCGGACAGAGTCATTATAATGAAGACATTTCGGCCATTCATGCCACGAGACAAACGGTAGGACGTTGCCAAAGATTGCTGTGTGTTGTTTTTATAACTATTTGATCCACAGAGTAAAATACTGTTAACAATATTACGAAATAGTTATAGACAGACAGCCGTTTGCGTAACCGCCAATTCCAACCTGCATCGATGCAACGATTTTACCTCGTTTTCTATACCAAATCGATCATTCCATCACTCCATATTGTTTGTGTATGTCAATTATTGTTTGAGGTACACACCGAGCATTATTTTCTTATCAATTATTTTACATTTAGCCAGATGGTAAAGTGGCCTCGACCCACTAGAGTAGATTTGCCTCAATTGTCGCTCATTTCGTTGTACGTACTAAGCAACCAACTGCATTGCCATGGCCACGTGAATGAATAATAAAAACAAGTAAAATGCAACACAGACTGTTAAAAAAATACCCTAAACTAAATGACAATAGAATGCAAATATGTGATCGATGATATATGTGTTTCAAGTTCATACTTTTTACCTTTTTTGTGATGCATAGGCATAGCCATAGGCCATAGCCATCTAGGGACTAGTGTAGCCTGTAGGCTGTAGGTATATAATTAACATTTTTAGATATAGACATCAAGTCTATACTAATGTATGTAATGCCTAATGGCAATGCCAATGATTTAAATAACTATTTATTTTGATTCATAATAACAATAATATTAACAATTTAGTTGTCTGTTTGTTAATGTTACTAATCCTGATAATAGTGATATATATAAAGGTAGATTACTGGGTAACCGATTACTGTCACAGTACTAGACCTACTTGTTAAAAAATTATATGGTTACCGGCTACTGCCGATAATGGGAACCGGTGGCCAAGTGATAAAGCACCGGTCGAGGGGACTGGAGTCGAATCCAACTATCGGCCAGTTTAAAAAAACTTGGGAAATTTTGTTCTCTTGGAAAATACACTAGGCCATTGGTCCCTTCTAACTGTTATCTGCCAGAGGAAGTAAAAGATCCTACACATGGGATAAATGAGCTAATTTGAGTCCATCCTGTAGTGGACTTACTACCTGTTGGGCATGTAGATGAGGATATTATGAGATAAAACCACAGTGCAACATTGTAATAGGACTTTGCTGAATAATAAGTATTTGTCAAAATGTTCCATTTTTTTTAGATTTATGGTGTATAATATAAGCCACACATATTGTATTTTTATTGTGTTCTGTTCCATTTATTTCAGGTTGGTGTCATCACTGATGTCCAAAAGCAAGATTTGTCCATTCTGACAGCACTGATACCAATATAAGTGGTATAGTGTTTGTGTGTATGCATTCTGATTTATTGAATATTACGATAACATACCCTGTACAATTATACTGTATATTGCAATACAGAACTCGGAATCAATTTTTTTGACCAATAAATATGGTACATGTGTAAGGTTTCAGGGCAAAGCACAATAGTGTAAATATCATCTTAAAATTGACATGATATTGAATATCTCAATACTACAAAATCACAATGACCGATATCTAGACCCAAACTATTTTTTTTTTACAGTAGAACCTGTCTTGGATAACCACCTGCTTTCTCGGTTCCTCTTGAAATTGACCATATTTTCAATGTTTATTGACCTGTCGTGGGCGACCACCCGTCTTGAAAGACCACTTTTGCTAGGCTGAAGTGGCGGTCACTCAAGACAGGTTCTACTGTACATTTCAATTCTGTAATTTTACCTAGGCAAATATGTCACCAGAGCTGCATGACGTTTATTGTATTTTACCCTTAAACCCTTCCTATATATACTATTGTTATGCACTGGTAATAATGCATGAGTGTATAAATACAGTGTGGTATGCCACGTTCCAAGTAATGGAAGAAAATCATTCAACCATGCCAATTATGTTCAATCAGAATGTCTGCCCCAACAACAGTTTCCAATCTAACATTCTAGAAGTGTTGAGAAACAGCCCATCTTGCTTAGAGTTTTCTTTGCTCTCTTTGTCAATATCAAATGGAATACCATGTTGTACCTGTTTCAAATTACCGTGGTAGTATACCAGCGGATATGGGTCAAATTCATTGACATGTATTTAAATACAAATAATCTTGAAGGATTAAAATATGATAAAATGAAAAAGTATATATTTCAATACAAATATGTATTAAAGGTACTTTTCAGAATTCTTTTTACAAAACCGCCAATAACAAAAATAATGGCAAATGTTATATTGGGATATGTTGTTTGTCAACATAATTTGACGATGTTATGTACAAAATGACATGAGATGTCGCTTACTGGCTGGCAATCTTTGGTGTTTGTACCATGTATGAAAATACCATGTTGTACCTGTTTCAAAATACCATGGTAGTATACCCGAGTACAGTGTATATCAAGTCACTGGCATTGGAACAGGGAAGGGGGCATTCCAAAAAAACCCACCTTGAGGTTCTCCAGACATCTCGATCTGCACCCCCTTGAGGCTCGCTGAAAAAAACCCACCCCAAGGCACTCTGAAAACCTAAATAAGCACCCCCATTCCACAATATTTAGGGGTAATCCTATCTCCAGCCCCCATACACCACAAACTGCAACCCCTTCCTAAATGTTGGGGAGCTAAGCTCCTAATTAACAAATATTAGGGACTAAGCCCCCCGGCAGGTTCCAATGCCTATGTAAGTAAAACAAGTATTACAATATTTAATTTGTTTCCTACATGGGTGTTGATTGATGTGTATTTTAGCAGTAATATATTTAATGTTTCCAACAATATTTGTCTTGCTATCCCTGTTGTGAATGTCATTGTGACATGTAGTCTTTGCTATTTCAGATAATGGCTCATTACTGTTCACAAGTATTTAAGGATTAATTTCTTGACATGTATGCTCAGTAGTCTATTTGTTGTATTTATCATATACTTAATTGTTCATATTGTATTATAATGTATACATAAGGATTTGATAAATGGTTTGTGCCATTATTAGCATTGCTTGCATTTATGTACATATATGCTCAATAGACTTTTTTTGTATTTGTTTTATTTGGTCATTCAATATGCTTGGATATTACTGTAGATTGCCTGTATGATTAATGTATTTGAATATATAATATAATACAAATATTTGAAGATTAACGTGCACCTCTGTTAATGAGTATGTCATACAGACTATTTTCTACAGGATATATTCTGTAGGATATATCCTACAGGAAATAGCCTATAGGAAATATTCCATAGAAAATACTATAGGATATTTTCTATAGACAAATTTCTATAGAATATTCTGTAAAAAAAACCACAAAAATCCTGTGGTTTTCTATAGAAAATATCCTATAGTTTTCTATAGAAAACTATGCGCAAAAATCCTGTAGTTTTCTATAGAAAATCTATAGGTTTTTTTTGCTAAGGGAAAAACTACAAACGCCGGTACACTAAATATATGGCGTTCTTGTCACATCATAAAGTTAATAAAATATTTATGAATATTATAAGTAGGACACGCCTGCCGGGTCAGAAATACACGAGTGTCTATATTACAGACCCTAGAGGTCTATGCATACAACAATATATAATTATGTAACATATCATTATTTGTATTCGGTTAGCTAGACTAGCGAATAAGAATACCTAGTTGTTTAACTTATTTAAGCAATAACTATATAATTATAGGCATTCAACACAAAGCTAAGACTATACTGTATTTGTGAGAAGTGACCATCGCACATAAATATAATTTAATACCTAATATACTACAGGGATGTGCTACGTTATCGTTCTTCTCCTCCTGGACAATGTATAATTAAATGTGATCAACTTACAATATATGAGCATCAAATTAATTTAACTCTTAATGTTCTCCTTATTTGAAGTTATCATTTATTCAGATAAACACGCACTAGCGCCTTGCCATCTCTCAGTCGAAACCATGTACAGAGGAAAGGAAACAGCAATGATGCAAGTGCATTGGTATAACCACAGCCACATTGTTAATGGGTTGCTGTTAAATGTATTATTTATGACATTATCATGCGTGTTTGCCACATGTTTTACGTATTTGTTTTACTTACGACAATATAATATATTTTAGGTTCTAGAAATAATAAAATTATTATAATGTGTGGATGTTTTAAGAACAAGCATCCACCGAACATAGCTGCCACGACACTTCAGCTAGGCCTCATCTATTAATAGATCGTACCGCCGTCGGTATGGAGCGGCCGATGGCTTCCCGGTGCTTTCGCCGTTGATACGCTAGTTGAATACAAACGCCGTTAACATGTAAACAAAGGTTTCGTTGTGAGACGGACAACACCGATTTGGGGTAAGTACGAACAAGGGTATTTTTTTACCCAAGCGAGTTTGGTTTTGGTCTTTAGAAGTCGGTAACTATCCGCTATTATTGCCATTCGCCTGGCTACAAACACAGTACACGTTTCACGGAGACCGATAAATATAAATACTGCTCACCTGGTTGGTCTAGACCTAGAGGCTAGACTAGAGGCAAGACCAAGTGGCCAGTGCCGTTCACCCGTAATGGAGTGGTTGGTTCAGCAGTGTAGTCGTGGCGTGCTAATGTACTCGTTCACATTGTAACAAAACTTAATTTCTCAGATCACTACTATAGTACTAATCAGATTGTTATCATCTGACTTGGACTGTTGACGTGCAATTTGCTTGCAGAACATGAAATAAGTAGTAGGAAGTTATTATGGCATGTCTCATGTCATGATCTTGTCCACGACCGTGCCAATAACTATAAACATGTCATTTTCCAATTTCTGCTCTGCGAATTAGGAAAAGAGTTGCTGATATTTGCAGTCAGGCTCTGCGAATAGCGGCAACTCTTTCCCTTAGGCTTAGCACTTATTCGCAGATCTGCTCGGCAAAGGCTTGAAAGTAGATATGGTCTATCAATATTTAATTTACGCAGAAGTAACACGAAAAGTATTTACACGAGTCATAGAAACGTAACACGCATTTAAAAAACTATAATAACATGCATAGCAGCCAGTAAACACTCTTTCCTACGGTAAACCTTTCCTACTTGCTTCTTAGACTTAGTCGCAGAGCTGTCACGGCACCGCTCTGCGAATAGCGGCAACTCTTCCTAATTCACAGAGCATCTCCAACAAAATGGATGAATCATATTTTGGACCATAGTCACCATACACATCTCCAGGGGTATAGGTCACACAACTTAGAAACTTTATAGATGTGTTCCTTATATGTGTGTTAGCAACCAGTAAACAAATTATAGATGTGTTCTTAGTCTGGATTTTCATAATTTTTGAAATTACTAGCATTTAGCTTATACAGTCATATACAGTATCCATCAAAAAATGAATACAATGCAATAAACATGGGGCCTACACATGCAGGTTGTATAATGTGGATACTGCAGTACACTATGCAGTTGTCTTGAACCACAGTTCCCTGGTAGTTGTTACTGATCAGCAGTAAGACAATAATCATTCTTTCACTTTCAGCTCTACACTCACATGCTATATATTGGGCTGTTCCTTCTGAGATTGCTCAGTCAGAATGTGATCAACCAGTGTAGACTGTAACTTAAAGAGAGGATGTGCAGTTCTATTTTTCTTCAGCGATCCCTCGTAGCGAAGATGATCTTTCCATGGATTGTCGTCATTTGATGTGTGTTTGTAGGTGGCTTATCAGGCCAATCTCAGCATGGCACAGCTTCCCACATTGAGAGCACAAAAATCCAGAATGTGGTGAGAGTGTTTTTTTAAGATTTTCGATGGTTCAAGTTTTCCGAGCCTCACGTTATGTTTCTTCGCCTGTTGGTTTCAAATGATTTTGGGTAACAGACCATCATTTAGTGCGTGGCAGAGCATCAGATTCCCAGGTGTTCAGGTCAATGTCACACATTTTCAAGGTGGCTTTGAGTACGTCTTTATATCGTTTATGCTGTCCTCCTGCAGATCTCTTCCCTTGACTCAACTCTGAGTAGAAAACTTGCTTGGGTAGTCTCGTGTCAGACATGCGCAGTACATGGCTGTTGTTGCATGATGATGGATTCAATGCTTGTCATATGAGCCTCATGTAGGACACTGCTATTTGTTTTTCTGTCCTGCCAAACGATATGCAGTATCTTTTGTAAGCATCATTGATGATATTGCTCTAAGGCCTTAATATGTCGTCTGTAAGGTGTCCATGTTTCAGCTCTGTAAAGGAGTGCGGGAAGTACAACAGCTTTGCAGACCTTTAATGTCTCGATTATCAGACAGGGATTCGTAAATGCCCGAAAGCTGAGCTTAGAACTGCTCAGCTTATATTGGACTTGGCAACAATGCCATATAGTGGTTCTTCTGAATTGAACACTTGTTCTTTTGGAGACATATTGAAGAATGAATGTCATCAAGGTACATGGACACGTGGCAGTACTGGCCTAACATATATTTCAGAGTTTACAAATCAAGAGCAGAAACTTATATTATAGAGAAGTGACTCACAACCTCAAAGTGGTTCCAGCAATCTTACAGTTTGTATGCACCAGGAACAAATTCTGCTTTCAAAGTATTCATCTCTGCAGATGAAATGCTGTGATCCGTTCATATTTCACAAATCTGCAATTAAAGGGTCCCTTCGTCTGGTGAGATGAAGATCTTGCCAATCAAATTTGTGCTTTCACAAGATCAAAACATCAAACCAGACCAAACAATATGTCCTACATGTATAAAGAAAACTTCATCATGTTCAGGAATCAACTCATGAAATCACTGATGAAGAAAACAGCCCTGCTGATTCTGATGAAGGACACCCACCTTGTGATTACACAAGTGCCAACATTTTGGAAGATAGCTTTCAAATATTTGGTGTTTCACCTGTAAAAATACATGGAATCACAGTCCAGGACCGTGTGTCATATGCCAAGCGAAAGCTTAGAAATGTTGAGGTAACTATCACTGCCAAAGTGGCTAAAAATTTAGACATTTCAAAAGATGAAATCTCTGGGCAAGAAAAATGTGAAAGATGTACGAAGTGTGATGACTTGGATATCCTGATGAGCCAACTACAGGTGAAATTTTCAGTCCACACAGTTAGAAAAACTGCAATTGCTAACACTTGTTCCTGAAGGTTGGTCAGTAGAGAAAGCAGCCCAAGAATTTAAAGTACCAAATATCTTGTTAGAAAATCACAAACACTGAAAAATAAATCTGGGATACTGGCAGAACCTAAAAAAGCAAATGGCAAAGCACTTCCTGATACAACAGTGGAAGCCATTCTCCAGTTTTTTGAGGACAATGAATACAGTAGAATGTGCCCTGGCAAAAGGGACTCCATCTCTGCCAAAATCAATGGAATCAGAATGGAAAAACAAAAACATCTGATCTTGATCAATATAAAAGAACTGCACAGCAAATTTAGGAAAAAACACCCCAAGCTTGCAACTGGATTTTCAAAGTTCTGAGAACTGCGTCCATCAAAGATTTCTACCTGCCGACAAAGACACAGTGTTAATGTTCAAACTATCTGAAGATCGGTTCGGCGTAAGAATGTCAGTGTCAACAGACACTGCATCAGATGACATGGACACGGAACAGTACAAGGTTTAAAAATATATTGCTGCTGTGTACAGCAATGACTGGTACATTGGACTGATTAGTGAGCATTCTGAACAACATGAAGATGTACTTGTTAAGTTCATGAAGAGGAACCAGCGCAGCAACATTCACACTTGGGCAGCAAGTGATGAATGTTGGGTTCCATTTATCAACATCTTGAGGGTAGTTCCAACACCATCTGTAGTTGGACAATCTGCCAGGCAGTACAGGCTTGACAAGGATATCATTGCCAATTGTGTGGCACAGTTTTTGGCATTCAAGCTACAGTAACTATGCCCACTTGTCACCGAATAAAAGAATGATCTCTATAAATGTGATGTCATGCATAACTATATATAGTTGTGTTGATTGTTAAAATGTTTCATACTATTTCCTTAAATTATATCCAGAGTGAATATAGAAAGCATTGCTGACCAGTTTGAAAAAAAACTTGAATATCTTTGCACAAACGCAAATTACTCAACCTCATACATGCTAGCCTATTCAAAAATTCATGAAATCCAAGCTAAGAAGAACACGTGTCTAATTTTTTTACTGGTTGCTAATATACATTTAAAGATAACACCTGTAAAGTTTCTAAGTTGTGTGACTTATACCCCTGGAGATATAACCATGTTTGCGTATGGTCCAAATTTGTTGGAGATATGTGATGCAAACACACAGTGTAAGTGATCAGATTTCTTTTAGAATAGCAACTGATATCATGTTTTCAGGTACATTTTGCCTCACAAACGTGAGCCAGAATAAACAAAACCATAGCTCCTCTTCTGGTCATCTAGCACTTACAATGGTATCATATTTGGATTCCCCGTGTGTCGTCTAGTCTACACGCCAAAATTTCAAAGCACAAGTTTATGAGCCCCTGAAAATGATATTTTAGCTCGTCGCGACAAATCTAATACAAGTTACAAAACTTTAGATCTCTGCCAAAATGTTGAGAATCGTCAAATGAAGCTCAAATTTTCAGGATAAGCTAGTTTTTATATTTTTACATATAACAAATCAGCCAATTCTAAGGTGGTGTGGTGGAAAGTTGCCAGAAAATTGGTGCATCTGATACGGAATGACCCCCTACCACTTATTCGTGTTATGGAAGTAAATTGTCAGAAATAGTTATGGTTTCCATACAAAAAACAGCCACAGCGCGAAAACTTTGCTAACAGCGTTTACCGTGCTAGCAATAATAGCCAATGAAAAACAGATATTGACGCATGTGACATAATTGCCTTGGAAAATCATGCCCAATTCTCATAAGTCATACACAGAGATTAGCTGCTAGGTATCATGGGATTCGAAGAAACATTTTTTGAAATGGATTGGACCCCAACCTGGTGACTATACAATATGGATGTATTTCGTCAAAAAATTCTTCAGACTTGTTAAAACAGCATGTTTATAAAGGGCACGATTGTTGACAAGCCCAGTAGAGTGTAGGCCTATACAAACTTACACGTTATAGTGTTATATGTAATACTTATAGTCTACTCAGAGAGTCTGGCCCAACTAAGGGTTTCATGACATAATGTAGCTATATAATTATATCTATTATATATATATATATATATATATATATACACCTATCTCGGGAATACTACTTTGTGTGTGTGCAGGTAAATATGTTCTATGATAGATGAGTAGTGCCTGTATGTGATATATTTAGGGGAGCAGTGGCCAAGCAATGGATCATTGGTTGAGGGGACCAGAGTTTGAATCCTTCTGCCAAACGCTGTTTCGAAACTGGGCAGTTTCGTTCACTCTTTGTCCGTATCTTTCGCAAGAGACTAAGCCATTGGTCCCTTCTGCCCTATCTGAAATAAAAGATCCCATACAGGTGGTACTGGTAATTAAAATTATTAAATGTATAACTTGTAGTGGAATCACAGAGCTGGGAGTCAAACTCGAAATGCTCATTGTTTCAATATCACGACAAAAGGACTCTAATTATCGATGCAAATGTAATAACGTGTGCCATTGTGGAAAAGTTCAGTAATTGGAGAAATATGTAATAGATGTCATAATCAATGGTTTCATTGTTTACATTCCTTACTGACATGTTTTATACATGTTGATCTTGGCAATATATTATCTGCATCTGTTTGAATGTAACAAAGTTAAATGAAAGGGAGTGTTGCTAGTGTAGTGGTTGGCACATCTGCTTGGTATGCCAGTGCTCTGAGTTCGAAACCCGGACAGTACAATACAACTTTATTGATCCCAACATTGATAAATTGCACGTCTGCCATCAACCCTAGTGCATAAAACAAAATCAACCCTCATACATAAAAAATAGTACATAAACATATTTGGACCATGCAGGCATGATATTTGGTGTAAAACCTGACTCAACATTGGGAACTGTTAATGTCGGTCCCGTCTCAATTTGGGATGTAAATGAATCACCGAGGACGACAAGCACCGTGGCAATGACCACCTTCAGTGCAGGTATGTAAAGGTCAGTTTGGCAATAATGTTCTGAAAAAGTCTGACTAGTTGAATGAGACCTCATAAGACCATTACATTGTAACCACAATAATACAGACTACCCGGTAGTCAGTTAATAGAACGTTGTTGAGCGCTGGAAACAACTAAAAATGTTTTTAAAGTTTTTTAGAGTAAACAAACACATACACACACTGCAAGAAATGTCAGACCAGGCCTGTTGGGTGTATATATATATATATATATATATGTTAATTTTTAGATTACATCATAGTTATGTATAATATCATTTAGTCATCATCCAAATTTAAACGTCATTGAATAATAATATGCCAACTATATTTTAGTTTGTAATGTACTGTTATAAAGACAGCAGTCACATCATGTAGTGAAGCATAACTCTCTCATTAATGACGCACACAGCAACAAAATAAGATACAGTAAAGACTACATGTTTGCGTTTATAAACATACCACTGAAGCTATCAACCTGCCAATAGATGGATTACGAAACATTTATATGTACAGTTTTTTGGCCTGTAAGAAATCCACAGAACGTCATGCTTGATAGGTTATGCAGTTTAAAGATAGCAAATTGTTGACACAGTTAAACGCACTCTAGAATTGAGTGAGCAGAGGCACCTGGTGAGTAAGAAAGAGATGGTGCATTTGTCAGATGAACCGTTTACAGGTAGGACCAGGCAGACAGGTACTGGGAGTATCAATTCCGGTTGCAATGTTGAAACTGTTGATGTGATGAAGTTACTAGTACTTGTTAGTAAATATGTTGCAATATTTAAACAATTTAAATAAAAATGGATGATATACAACATTTTTGCTACTGATGCAATGCTTGGTTCTTTTCAACCAGGTCTCGTGCGCGGGTGTATTGTACATGTGCACCAGCTAATCAGCATTAATTTCATGTCTGATAACTTAAAATTAAGTGATGCAGTGATAAACTGAAACAAACTTCTTGTCATTTCTTAGACCGACCTGCAAAATGTTAAAATTGTAAACAAAACATTCAGTTTCTAAAAACAGTCTACTGGCAAAATGTCCGAGGTTGGCTGTGTTAATTCCAAGGCCCTTGATGTTCAGTGTTCGCTTGGTGCCTAAATTCAAGACAACTGATTCAAAAAAATTTCCACTAATATTTACCAGACAACAGACAATCTTGCTTTAATTAAGCAACTTCGGTACTCTTTTGTGATACTTACATTTTTTTTCAATTTTCCAGTTGTGTAAACCAAAATCAGAACTCTGTGCTTACTCATTAGTATTTCATTACAAGTACCATATTCGTTCTATTAAGCGTACAGTACGCTTAGCAAATATTTTAGACATGGACATATATGTCAAATTTTGTGTTCCAATAAGCATACAGGGGTGTGCACCCAGTTTCTTTGGTTCCCGTGGTTCCTGGGTACGGCTATCTCAGTAGACATAACTGGCAAGCGATTTATGCATTTCACATATGAGCAACATGATACCAGAACACTGTTGAAATCTGATCATTTTAGTTGATGTTGTTTCATCACCAAGCTTTGAATCTAGTGTGATATTGGTAGAAATTAAAACACCATGATGGATTCAACAGTCAAGGTTGGCATTGAGATCAGATGCTGCTAAAAAGGGGGTGTACGCTAATTAGGACATGTACGCTTAATAGAATGAATAAGGTATGTCCTTCAAAGATGTCCAACTAAATTACATAACTTTAATTACATAACTTTGCGTTATGCTGAACCAATTACAATATATTACAATCAGGTTTCATAATTTGCAGTTATTCAAAAGAGGGACCCATTTTCTGGCACAGTTGTTTAGACTAGTTCTTTGATTGTCTTTAAGCAACTATTATATATTTAATCTTTATTTGTTAACCTATGTTACGTGTTTACGGTAAAAAGGTGATGTAAAACATACTGTAATTAATTGTAAACAATACTGTGAATTGGTATAACAAATAATAGAATTACAATGTACAGCATACAAGCATTTATAAAGCATAATTTATAAACAAAAATCTGTTACAAGTATACCACCCGGTATTTGTATATATATATATATAATTTTGCTTGTAATCAATCAGTACAGCGTACAGCTATTTTACATAATTGCACCAAGCTGCAGTTTTGCCATATACCTGGCATATATATATATATTATGTTTTTCTTCATCATATATTTGTATTGCATGCCTTTTGGCAGTGCGTGGTCTAGCAACTGCTATCTATATCTGCATAGTGTCTGTAATATGACACTGTTTATGAGCAGTACAATTTATTTGACTAGTGTTTGTACAAGTGATACTGCATATCAGTGCAAGATTCCTGTTTAGTGGGCTCCTTTCTCCATCCACTACTGTAAATTCCACGGACCTTATGCCAAACACATTGGCAACATTCACACTACTAGTACAGCGTGGTGTTCTCATCTGCCATTGATGAAGGTTTCAATTAAGAGTGGCAGATTCGTTGCGGAAATAGTCTTGGCATCATTGCACGTGGTGAGAAATGAAGATGTGTACAGACATTGTGGTCTGCTATCTGTTTCTGTAGCTTTATTATTATCTTTGCTAAGATATTTAATTACATACTGTTCAAATGTTAGCTTTTTATGTAAAACGCATGGAGCTTTTAAGGAAACTGATGTGTATTTAATTAATAATAATGGAATGACTTCTTTAGTGCCAATATCCTTAGAAAATCTGAGCTCAGTGGCGCAACAAATCCAAAGGATTGAATGTTCTCATAGTCATGTACAGAGCAAAAGAAGCTAATGAGGATATGCAGTATTAAAAAGATAGGTTTTTAGATCACGGCGAAATGAAACTACTTCTTACTGACCAATTACCAATAGGGAGTAAGTTCCACAAAGTCGGTGCAGCAACTACAAAGGCTCAAGATCCAGCATTCGTCTTAACTATGGGAATACAAAAATTTGTTCTGTTGACCAAAGCTGTTTAGGTTTCTTTGCTGGAGTAAGCAAAGAATTAAATTATTACTTGTGAAAATTATATTCACTATGTTGGGATACCAAATTAATATAAATATTCATAAATTGTATACGTTTTTATTAACATCAATGCTTCAGTAACCATCAAAATGTTGAAGCAGCTCACTTTAAATGTAATTAAATTCTATATTAATAAATTGTTTAGTATAATTATTATAGTTACTATTTAGTATGCAATGTTTTTTTATAGGCACAGGCTTTTTACAGGCTTTTATATTGCTCCCAGTACTTAGTTTACATTCTGAATGTAACATATTTTAAAATTATCACTCTTACATCATCTGGGAATTAACGAGAATGGACTGAAGCCTCATTGTGGTTTGACCTAAGCTACCTGTATGCACTGGCCCTTGCAGAGGAAGACATCTAGTGCGCACTTGTCAGAGCAGGGCGTTGACAGTCCGAATCCCACCACTAAAACAGATCAGGTATATCTGATGTCAGTGAGAACGGAAACTTGTTGCCGTGGAAACGCTTGTCAGTGCACTCTTCCCTCATTCATCCTAGAACCTATGTTTAGCCACCTACCTAGAGGTTTGTGCATTTAGAAATGAAAGGTCACTTCCTGGCGTGGCAGAGTTATGGCATTGTGGGAGTATAATATGCCACATGGGAAGAAACAGGGCTGGCTCCCTTGGGAATATGAGGAGTGCTTATACAATATATGGGACAACTACCTGGGGGGTGCTCTCATAAGCCTGAATGATGCCTGAACGATATATGTCTACCAGTTTTAATCTCAGCTGATAATTGTTATTAGTTTGCTTTAATTAATTCCATGGACGTTTATTCTAATTTATTATCTTACTATTTTAATCCCACTTCATACTTATAATTTTATGACTGTGTAACGAATTGTTAATTTTTTTATTCCATATAACAATTATATATACGCTTTATGTCTAATGCCCTTATATTTAAATTTCATTTTAACAGTTTAATTCGATGTACAATTCTTAGTTGTATTGTTCGTGAATTAATTAACTTACTATTTTATGATCTGCATGTTTAGTGGAATTATTATTTTATTGTAAAGCACCATTGAGCACTATGTGATTATGGCACTGTCTGAATATCGCATTTTATTATTATAATTAAGCAGAGTAAAAAAACATAGTGGTTTGTATTGGTTCAAACTGATTGGTGGATTGTTTGGTGTTTGTGGGAGTTTTTAAGCGGCCCAAGATGGCTTTATAAAAATTCCACAGTTAGTATAACCTCCAGATTCAACTGACGTGACACGGTTGCCAAGATATATCCCACCACACTGCTCGGTTATGATATAAGGGTGACTGTGGATTAATGTATGTTCCACTCAATATCAAGGTTTTCACAGATCAGCTTGATGTAAGTTTTCTTCTGTTTTCCTCTGGTTTTCTTGTCATGTGTAGGTAGTAGGTAGGTACAGTCACTACAGTGTATGCACAAGATGAGTATTGACACTGGTTCTTCTGTATTGTGACAGCAATGGCCAGCTAGTTGTTCTTGTAGGCACCTCTTGTTTGTGAGTTTGTCTAAATCCTTGGGAAGTTCTTTGTCAGCCTATTTAGGCTGTTGCTTCAGTGGACATTTAGACACTTCTTTAGCATTCTGGTGTAGCTCCATCGAGCTTTACAGTTCATTTTTGAGGGATCAGGTATCAACTCCCTACAGCAATATACTTTCAACTGAATAAGTACTTTTGGTCCATTGTTATCATAACATAGAGGACATTTTGTCTTATTTAGACCTCCCAAATGTTGTATTAAACCATAATTAGGTAAATATAATCAGAATCATCAGATTGTTATTTGTTTACGAATATCGACCTTGCCGAGTGGAGATTCCCTCACAGTTGCTGACATTTTACAGTATCCATGGACAAAGTTTATTGGGGTCAGATGTTCACGGGAACATATGATGGATATATATCATTAACATTCATAAAATGATGTCACCGTTTGCATGGAACAACCTGGTGAGATCCTCCCACCATGCTGCAGGAGAGTATTTTCATGAGACAGTTGGCAGGGACTCCTCGTCTTACAATAATCTAGCTTAATTAAATGTCTGTATGTATGTTAACGTTTTCCTCTTAGATGGGTTGAATGTCAAAACGCGCCAAACTTTCCGGGATTTTATATATGACCCAGGAGTTGGACGTAAGACCTATTTTTTTCTTTAAAATACCCCATAATTATAAAGATTCTCACCTTTTATGGGATAAATCACGGGTAAAATATACTTAGGAAAAATTGCCCCTGCATCATAGACTTGGCAACATGAAGTAAATGCTGACACAATAACACTTATGTCTACCCTCGTGCCAATAACATAGCAATACAAATGTAATTTATTATTTCACAATTCTACACTAATACTAGGGCCTATCAATTGATGTGAACTTCACATTCTCTCTGGCCTTTGTCATTTTAAACATACAATCAGTATCAGCGAGCACGTTCTGGTGTTTATGTATCGATGCTGTGTCTTTTTAAATTTTGGTAAATATAGCTATCACGACTCAACTACCAAGGCATCCCATCAGGTGGTGGGCATTTTTGCTAGTCTTCATAATATATGTAAGGCAATCAAAACTTGATGTTCCCATTTCAAGCATAACAAAATATCTTGTGAAAATAATGCCAAAACTCTTAAAGCTGAGTGACCAAACTCGTAGTACATAATGACCTTAATGTTCCTCAGATGTTGTTTTCAGTATCTAGGGGCTTATTTTATCCTTCGAGCCATTCATTCAGTCTATATCTGTAGACCATAAGTCAACAATCACAGAGGAGACCACTAGAAATACATGTGTAATTGGCAGGCAGGGAGTGAAGGTGATAGATAGGGGACAGCAGAAAGGATGAATGATAAAGCAGGTCATGTTGATAAGGGAGGGGGCAGTAACACACCTGTTGTGAACTGAGACATGAGTGGTTCCAGGTGTCACTGCCTGCTTGGCTAGCCACCTGGTGAGCAGAATCAGAACTGATTGCATGATTGATGCCGATAGACCATTGTTGAAATTTTGAAATAACTGAGTAAAATAATCGTATTGTAAGACAATTCCAGTAGGAGTCCTTTCCCCTATTTCTTTTGTCTCCTTGAAGAATGACAGTAGCAAAGAGTTTGAACAGACAGAGGATGAATGACCTGAAGGAAGAGATCAGTTTACTTTAACATGGAAGATTATTAAGAAGCCAATTAATATAAGATAAGAATGTAGATGGACAGTCTAGCAAAGAGAGCAGAGATACACAGAAACAACAAGGATGCAAGGGAAGGAAGACCACAACTGAGATGGGAGGATTGCATGAAGAAGGATTTGAGACAGGGGGAGGGGGCTGCTGAAAGGGAACCACGAGGAAGTACAGTACAGGAGCTAAACTTGACCCCTGTATGAAGGAACCACAAGGAAATACATTACAGGAGCTAGACCTGACCCCTGTATGAGGGAACCACAAGGAAGTACAGTACAGGAGCTAGACCTGACCCCTGTATGAGGGAACCACAAGGAAGTACAGTACAGGAGCTAGACCTGACCCCTGTACCAGGGAACCACAAGGAAGTACAGTACAGGAGCTAGACCTGACCCCTGTACCAGGGAACCACGAGGAAGTACAGTACAGGAGCTAGACTTGACCCCTGTATGAAGGAACCACAAGGAAATACAGTACAGGAGCTAGACCTGACCCCTGTATGAGGGAACCACAAGGAAATACAGCACAGGAGCTAGACCTGACCCCTGTATGAAGGAACCACAAGGAAGTACAGTACAGGAGCTAGACCTGACCCCTGTATGAGGGAACCACAAGGAAGTACAGTACAGGAGCTAGACCTGACCCCTGTACCAGGGAAGAGCAAAATTGTGATTATGAGCTCATAGGAATGTTAGTGATATCAAAAAGTATCATGGTGCCATGCATTAAACACCTTAAAACAACATGTGAATCAACAAAATATAAACAATATTATTTTGGCTATGATAAAAATACAATGTTGATATCAAGAAAGAGCCATGAGAAATGACAATCCTAACCAGGCAATCTCTGCCACCCACTAATGCCAACAGGGGGCAGTTAGATGCAGTCGCTTCATCTACTTCCCAGAATGCACCTGCAACCTGGTAGGGAGAGATAATCTGCAACAGAATGTGGCCATGTACTGTTTATCCTAGACAGATTATCCATTGCCCAAATTGTTATGTCTGCTGTGGTTAACTGTAATCACAACTGCATTCTGGGTAACAGTCGCTCATTTTGGAGGCAGCCTGTGAAACTAATTGACAGGTAATATTGAGTTTCCTTTGATATTTTCCCAAAAGAAGTTTGAACTTTGCTTGTTAGTACAACTGTTTATGTGTTACTGTAGATGTATGGGAATTAAAACGATGTGAAAACAGATCTGTAGGGTGATAAATTCATGCATTCAATGAACTCTCTCTAGACGTAACTAAAGACCTTTGAAATAGCAACCATACCTAAAGATCTTTGAAGTACTAAGTAGTAACGTTGGCCGGATTAGTGAGCTAATAACTGCCATGTGCTTCATTTGGAATCATAGGCTGGGGGGCTCATTTCAAGGAAACACAAAATACACAGGTTTAGATCTCCATAGTGAAACAAGTGACATTATTTGCTTGTGTTGAATTTAAACACGTGTGTGTGTGCACATCTGTCATATAAACAAATTGGAGTGTTCATACATACACACACGTGCACGCGTGTGCACGCATGTGGAGTTTGTGCTGTGTGCGTGCCTTTGCAAATATCGTATATATCTCACTCAGTATCTCGGAGTAACAAACAAGAGAATGTAATAGAATGCATGCAGTAAAACAAGAACAATAAATCTAGCTATAAATAAAAAGTCAGTAATCACATTTATAATCCTCAACTCCTGCATAGTTGTGCCGCAATTAAGAATATAAAAACTTGTATATTATTATACACATTTTGAATATTTCTAGCTTGATATGTGATGAGATTGTTATTTAAACATGTTACATGCATGTCGGCCTCTCTATCCCCACATGTACAAATTGGCAACAGGCACATAGTGACAAAACAAATAAGAATAGTTACTATTTTTGAGTTTCCCTCCGGAGGCTAGAGGAAGGGGAGA
Source organism: Escarpia spicata (assembly GCA_963995525.1). Lineage (NCBI taxonomy): Eukaryota > Metazoa > Annelida > Polychaeta > Sabellida > Siboglinidae > Escarpia > Escarpia spicata. The sequence goes on from OZ023217.1 coordinate 22,319,594, forward strand.
GAGAAGATCTTATAGCCCAGGTGCTGTAGGGAATAATGTTGGCGCAGGCGTAACTGATGACTCAACCTCTGGCTGGCCCATCTATTAATAGAGTGAGAGAGAGATAACTAGCACCAACATTCAACAGCAGACTAATTCTTGTGCTGTTTTCAGCCTTTGTCTTGTTCTACAACGGGTTACTGGAGTTTTATGATAAAGGCTAGAACGTGACGTGTTAGCTGACCCTGATTTCTTCAGCATTGTTTTTGGACATGGAAAAGATATTGTTTTTTTAGGAAATAAAGTTGTTGAAAAATAGTCAATATTGGGGGTAAGAAATGTGGCATGATTTAGCCAATGGCTGGTTACAAGATTTCCTGAGAACAAGGATTGGTGTACAACTTGTTTGAAACAGCAACAACATCTGCTCATTTACAACTTAACTCAGTCAGTCTTAACTCTAACTGTCTTATCTCAAGTAAAAACACATACCAGTACACCTGGATCTGAGCAATATCTACCATTGTACAGGGATGTCTGCTTTTAGATGTTAAACAATCCCAATAGTTTATCGCACCATTTTCGTATTACCTACTAGTTTACTTTTATATAGTGTAATTTAATTTATGACAGCTGTTAGAATTTGAATCCCGTTGCTGCTGCTTCAAACCTTGGCCAAGTTCATCCTCTCTACGTTGCTCCAGTTCACTCAGCTATATGAATGAGTACCTGGCTATAGACAGTGGTTGTTATTCCCAGAGAAGTCAAGATGGCGTTCAAGTGATCAGGTCTGTCATGGAATGAAGTGTAAAGCACTCTGAGCAATCCTAAGACCTTGATAAAGGTATATATATATATATACACTGTATATATATATATATATATATATATATATATATCTATATAGAAGAATTTACCTTTAGTTATATATATATATATATATATATATATATATGAAGGATTTCGGGACAAAATGCAATATCAATTTTCTTCGTTTTGCAAAAAAGTCACTTGTGCTACATCGTCAAAGTTTAAATAACAACTTAACAACAGCAAATTAAGTTGATATGTATTTAGAATCCAAAATCACAGAAAATGGTAGCAAACTCTGAAATATTTGTTGCACATTTGTTACGTAAAATGTGATTTTAAATTATTTTGTTATCAAAACGGTGTATATTTATATAGCATGTGCCGTTACTCCGCATAGCTGCACGTGGGGCGCGGCAGTGCTGATTGGCTGAACATGTATATATCACGTTTTTATCAAAAAAGACGGATGGCGCTTATCATGTTTTGAAAACAAACGATCTTTTTGCACGTCGTTTCATGTGGATTTATTGCATTTTTGCATCAGTTAGATAGTATCCTAGCTCAACGGTTGTTTAAAGAAATGTTTAGTCCTGGTTTGGGTAGAATTTCAAAAATGGCATTTATCGCATTTTGCCCTGAATCCTTTCATATATATATGTGCACGATTTCAGTACTGGGTAATAAAAGAGGACATCAGGATCACTAAAGATAAGTGCAAGACACACACAATATGTTTCTCAGTAAAGCTTGTAGCCTAAAACCTATGTCCTCTTAATGATTCCATAAGAGTTTTCACTTGTTTGTTTAAACTGTGTTTCGCTTTAGGATCACATAAGTTACATGATATACAATAAGCATCACTTACTTAGTGCTAAAATTACTTGTGCTGATGAAATTTATTTTTGTGTGTGTCGACTTCGAGCACAGTTTAATGTTGTATGGAAACACAACTGGAAAAAGTTTTTTAGTAAGGATAAGGAAAGATTGGTGGAGACTGTAACTTATGCAAAGTTCTGTAACTTACGGAAACTAGCAATTATCCATACCATAGACCCAAAAAAATTCTAGTTCCTACTGTTTCCACTTCTCATGTTTGTAACTTCCTTATTAAGTATCAACATGACCATAGGCAGTAGAGTTATATTGTGTTGTGTGTGCTTAAGTTACACAGAAACTGTAAAAAAGTTGCCCAATATTGAAGATGTGCACATATAGACAGGCACTTTTTTAGAATTTATTGTAGTAGAAATAATTTTTTTGCAGTCTTGAATTTATCCAAAGTGTGCATTTTAGCATTTATTTAATTAATACTAATCCATTTGACTTGTTTCACTACCAGTTGTTCCAATGATGTCATTAATGTGGGCCCCAAGACTTGGAACTATTAGTTAATCTGGTAGCCAGGTGGCCCCCTCTAATTTCCAACCGTCTTAATAGTTGCAATTACCCATCTTGGTCAGTCATCTGACAGTCTTGAAGATAGGCAGACAGGTCTGCCTCTAAGCCCCAGATTTATGTCCATATACATGCATAAATAGATCTATATTTGCGTTGTTCCAGTACTCAGCCCTCCCTCCACGGTGTGGTGTGTGAGTGTGTGAAGAATGACGATGCGGGACCACTACGAGGTGCTGGGGCTGGTGGGGAAGACATCGACAGAGGAGGACATCAAGAAGGCCTACCGCTCCCTTGCCAAGAAACTCCACCCCGACAAGAACAAGGCAGCGGATGCGGAGGATAAATTCAAGGAGCTTGCTGCTGCTTATGAGGTCCTTAAAGGTAAATCTGGGAGCTCGCCGCCGCTTACATTTACAAGGTCCATAAAGGTAAATCTGGGAGCTCGCTGCCACTTACAAGGTCCTTATAGGTCAATCTGGGAGCTCACCACTGCTTACAAGGTCCTTAAAGGTAAATCTGGGAGGTCGCCGCCGCTTACATTTACAAGGTCCATAAAGGTAAATCTGGGAGCTCGCTGCCGCTTTCAAGGTCCTTAAAGATAAATCTGTGAGCTCACCGCTGCTTACAAGTTCCTTATAGGTCAATCTGGGAGCTCACCACTGCTTACAAGGTCCTTAAAGGTAAATCTGGGAGCTTGCCGCCGCTTCCAAGGTCCTTAATTGTTGTTAAGAGAACTTGTAAGTGGGACTAGAACGGTTGGCAAAGAAAGCAGTGCTTGGAGAATGGAAGGGAAAAGGAGGTGAGGACAACCTGGACTGAGGCTTATGTAAAGAGAGATTTTGAGGGATTGTGAAAGGAGTGGGGAATGAGATCGACATGTAGAGGTGAGTGTGGATGATTGCAATGCAAGATCAGTAACAGGGAAGAAACAAAAAGAACGTTGGAATCTAGGATCAGTATCAAGGCCCGCCTCACCTCTGATACTAGGCTGGGAAACAATGGGAGTACGACTCAAAATTACTAATATGATATAAATGCTTAAAATATTGGGAAGTTTCCATTCATTTGAGTTCATAAATAAAGTTCAGTGCTTTTTTTGGTAAGAAAAGCAGAACTTCAGAAAATGTATACATTACCAACAAGCGGTCCAAAGTATGTGACCAATGGTATCTTGAGTCTTGAGACAGATATCAAAAGGAATATACAAAACTCCTGGTCTGATAAGGATTGTTTAACTGCAGTCATATGACATGTTTCAGATACAGACAAGCGGCGGGTGTATGACATGCAGAAGGCCGGTGACGAGGAGACAGCCAAGAGAAAACAAGAACAACGCAACACCGCCAACACAGCCTCAACCTCACGACACACTGAGAAAACCAGCCAATCAAATGGATACACCTTCTCTTTCAAACAGACCGCGCCCCCGAAGTTCAGTGCAAGCGACCGTAGCTATTCATTCACTGGATCCAACGGCACACGATTCACGTTCCGCCCGGCCGACTTTGACACTCCCAAAGGCACGCATTTCACGTTCCGCACGGCTGACTTTGACGACACCGACGATTTGCCAAAACGGACAACGAGCAAAACAAAGATGCCAAAAGTGTCGCCAAAAGTGTCGTACACGCACGTGAAACCTCAGTGGAAGAATCAATGGAATGACGATGATGATGACGACGACTTCTTCCCGTTCATGCATAGAGATCCATTCTTCAAGGATCCGTTCCAAGACCTTCACTCTGTGTTCACCACCATAGCTGACCACTTTCTCATTGACTCTCCCTTTGACTTCGGCGGACCCAGTCAGCCTAAAGACAGACACAATCTGGGGTTGGAGTTCAGAGGTCAGCCGCGGTCGAAACCGAAGAAGCCAGATATGGCGGACGATATGTATGACTGGTCAAAGCCAATGTTTCGCCCTAGGAAGAAGGAGTTTATCTTTGATGACGACGATGAAGATGACGGAAACAGTAAGTGACACACTCACTCAGTGCTTCTATCTGAAGTACCACACTACTTATGACAGTGATCAACGCCTGCCTGTGTGTTAAGTCCATCTGCATAAAATCACAGGTTTTCCATCTCTCTAAATCATGTTGATAACTTGCCCTTCCCACATTAATGCAGACTCTAGCACTAGCTCTTAGGAATACAACTGTTATTTAGATATTGTTCTTTACAATGTTAACATATTATATTTAATTCCTAGTTTGGACATGTACCTCAAGATTCGTATCATAATATTACAGCACAACTGATTCTGTATCTAAAATAGGATAATGTGGGACAATGTAATTTCTTTAAATAGAATCTGTTAAATACTTTTACCTTATAACTATAAAAATACCTGATGTTATATGCTGTTTCAAGTTTACATGACCTCCTAATTTTATGTAATATTTTATAGTTGTGCAATACACAGATAATGAATGGTTATTATCTTATGGATTTGAATAATGGTTGTATATAATGTTTTACACCATACAATATGGCCTCTAAATATTTTCTTGTTTAGCAATTGTTTTGGATAAAAAAGCATGCTGTTTTCGCCTGTTTTAGATGAGATAAGAAGTATTCGGATACGCTGCACCTACTGCGGACGGATGTTTGAGCCAACAGTCTGGGTTTGTGGCAGAGTTCTTTTGATTCAACCCACATCTTTCTTGGTCCCATATATGTCAGTCCCAGCCCAGGGACATTGGCTAAATGAAGGGAGAAACACACTTTAAAAAGATAAATCAGGGATGTTTTTTCCCCTATGTATGTAATCTCTTGAAATTATGTGATTCATATTAGGTTTTGATTGGTTGGTTAAACTGTTAAATCAATATCAATTGAACAGATATTTGTAATATAGGTAAAGTCTGATCTATTATCAAAATGGAGTGATTGGTATTCACAAAGAAGCAGCCAATTAAATTAGGATATTTCATTTATCTGACTCAGCATATAAAACGTAACATTCTCTGTCCAGGAATAAAAATTGAGAAACTAAAATGTGTTTCATGAATAAAGTGATGCAGTGGTTTCTTGGAATGTGATATTAGTTTCTTGAGAGGTAATTGTAAAATATTTTTGTTGTATTTGAAAATGAAAAGGAATCAGATGTATTTGTAAGTAACTCCTCCCTGGGTCAGGTGCCATGCAATGCATTGTGGGATTGGAAATAAAATGAAATGTTCTGCTTATAATGTCTTGATTGAACAAGATTGCCTCCCCGAACAAAAAAACCGAGTTGGCAAGTGGGCAAGGAAGCCATTGGCGTCCAACTTCTAGTCTTCAACTGGAGTCCAACTCCTTTTTGTTTATATAATCCACCCTTTTGTGATATAAATTTGTTAGGTTTGTTTTTAAATATTCGCGTTGTTAGCATACTCACTCACTTACTCATCCCTTGAATCGTCCGATCATAGGGGTGCGTGTTCAAAGGCTTCAACAGCGATCTTCTTCCATCTGGGTAACTCCCTTGGGTGTACACCCGTCCACTCTCGGATGTTGTCCTGTCTTCCTCATTTTCTGCCACCTTTGACCATGCCTTGTACAATGTCTTTGGCAAGTGTATTGTGCCTGGTGGTATGGCGAAACCATTGCGGTTTACCGCACTTCGCTGTAGTCAGAAGGGGTTCTAGGGGGTCCTGCTGCTTCAGTGACCACATGCCTAACTGCCATATTTGTGACATACTAGCATTCGCAGTCAGAAAATAATTTCTTCCATTCGTTTATAGAACTGAAACTTGTATACCATCTGCTATGCTTTATTTGACCTGAGACTGTCTTTCCTAGAACCAACATGAAGAGGTATGTAAGAAGTTACACTCGGCCTGGGGTAAGAAACGAGACACCCCCCTACACAGTGATGCCCCTCTACGCAGTGACGGGGGGGTACGCAGGACGGCTGGCCGTGGCACCACCAGAACCAGCACTGCAGCAAGCAGCGCCGCACCGACAGACGTTCCCAGTGGTTAGTAATTTTCCTATTGTTGTACGCATTAAAAACCAGACTTTGGTTCAGTTCACTTTTGTCAATTCCGGTTCAGTTCCAATTCATGTGTATTTACCAAGGATCAATTCAATTCGGTATACTCACAAAAAGGATCAATTCAAAATCAGTTCATTTTTATTCAATACTAATTCAGGTAGCAATTCGGTAACATTAGCAGTTTTGTTGTGACTTACGACTAAATAAAGTTTAATACCAGTAATTTTAAAAGATGCATTACATATAAAATACGTAGAATCTGATGTACAACTTTCGACCAGAATGATAATTTTATGTATATTTTGTAGTTTATGTGTAAATTTATATAGAACAATTTGTGAATTCATTTTCTGTTTTGATCAAATCATTCAGTTCATCTTACATTGCAGGATTCAATTCTAATTCAGTTCCAGTTCAGTCTAATTCATCTGTAAAAATAAGTGTTTTATGTTTAATATACTGTGTGTTTACTTTTATAGATAGTTGCCCACACAAGTAGATGCTTACATGCACACAATCATAATGAAAGTTCCATAGTGCTTAAATTCCTGGGAACCAGAGTTAAAAATCAGAAGTGCAATAAGCCAGAATTGTTAAGAAAATCTTGAAGAGGAATGCACAAAAGTCATCACCAAAGCACGCTGAATGTCCAACTGACTGACAACAACTGACTCGGTCAGTTGTGGTCAGACTGACTAACCGACTGATACTGACCAACTGATTTACCACGACTAACTGACTGACCGAGACTGAATCATTGACAGACTGACAACGACCGACAGAGACTGACGATCAGACTGACTGACCATGATTGATTGACCAACTGAGACTGATTGACTACAACTGATCAACTGTCTGACCACGATTGACCAACCGAGACCAATCAACTGACCACACTAAACAAGACAGATGCAGTGTAATTACTACTGGTCAATGTGGAGATGACGTCTGTCTCAGGGTTTACTCCGTGCAACTATTGTGGGGCGTTACTGCGAGCTGAGGATGCCAAGACACACATCCCACTGTGTCGGGAACGACAGAAGACAAAAGCGAAGGAGAGGACGCAGTACACAAGTAGTCGAGACAGTCCAACCTCATCCAAAGGCTACACATCTGCAGGCGTGCGTAACTTTTATTAAATCACTTTTATAACATTTATTGATCTATTCAATTTATTTCTTTATTTCCTATTATCTGTTGAAACTATGCACTGGCACTGTTGTAAAAATCATGGCTTTTTTTACTAATCTCGTTATAAACTCATTTAACAAAATTGAACCTGGTTAACATCCATTAGTACAACAATGTAGTGCATTCATTTATGTCATGTTGTGGATTACTGAGAGACACCAATTGACATTTCATGCGGGCAATTTTTTAAATGTTATTGCTGAATGTGTAACTTCATTCTTTGCAGTCTTAAGAAAAGCTGAAGAAAAATATTTTTGGGAGGCCGTATTCGTTGATGAGAATGTTTAATGACTCGGTTGTAACAGTTTAATAATGAAAACAGTTTCCAGTAGTGGAATTACAGCAACTTTTTCTTGCAGTGTATCTGGATGTTTATTAATTATATTGAAGTTTATGAGAAACCGCTGTATGATTGAAATGCTAGTAGAGAAGTTCATTCACTTTACCTTACTCCAGTTCACTCAGCTGTATGAATGAGTACCTGGCTATAGACTGGTGGATAATTGTGTACGAATAGTCTTTGCGCATTAATTGCAGCGTGGCTGAATGCTTCCCAGAGAAGTCGAGGTGGTGTTCGATTGAACAGGTCTGCCAGGGAGTAAAGTATAAAGCGCTTTAAGCAGTCCTAAGGCCTGGATACTGCACTATATAAGAACTAACCTTTATTTTGTAGTGGGTGGTTGTTGCTTGTGAATTTTTCCGAGGGTTTCTTATAATTAATTGGGACGTTGTGGTTTCAGCACTCCAAGTACAGTGCAGGAATGGGTGGCCGGTCGCCATATGACGATGACTTTGAAGATATGTCTTCGACTTCCACTGGAGTGAATCACTCCTATACCCCCCGACACACCCCCACGACCTACACAAGTCAGTACACGGGTAAGTCAACCCGGGGGAAGGAAGACCTCTCTCAAAGGAAAATAAATGACTGGAACAAATTATCTGATGATTGTGTCAATGCTATCAGTGTAGCTTGTGCCTCTGGATGGTAATCTTTTTAAATCTTGTTAAATAAAGCAAGTTTCTGTTAACAAATATAAAGGGTGAGGGAAACGTTTATTATAAGCTCATAACCCTGAGTTTGCTCGTTAACCCTTTAGGTCTCAAATCGGCCAAACCCGCCCGTAGATTGACACTTCAAGATAACCAAAATAACTGTGTAATGCTGTATTGGGTGGTGGTGCCATCTAGTGGATAGTTTTGAAAACACATTAGAAACGCTGTTTGAGCGAACGAATGAATGAACCTGACATTTCATGTTTCGGGTCGTACGAGTGGGGAAACGAGGAGTTTTCATAAATTGGATGAAGTCTGAAGGGTTCTGATTGATTTCGTTCCATAATGTGATCATACGTACGGAAAACTGTCAAAACCAGGACTGCGACAGTGTCACAGAAATATTATTCCTTATGAGCTCATTTTCTTAGTGAAATGCTCCCCTGGATCAATTTTTTATCTGTAATTGTTAAATACCCTACAAAAACATCTGTGCTATGAAACAATACAATTTCTCTTCAAACTGCAAAAGTTTTATTTTTGTGTTTAGATTTGTGTTAAAAAATTATGCAAAATTTTAGGGCTTTTAAAAGTCAATTCTATTTTTGTACTTGGCACGTTTCAGATAATTTTCATGACAGTTTGAACCTACTATCACGTGAGACCCACCTGTATAAATGTAACCAAGAATCAGAAGGTGTGTTAAATATAACAAGTATGTAATTGTTTAAGCATACACATTATGCAGAGACACATACACTTGTGTATGTGTTATGAACTCTGTCTTGTTTTACAGCCCGTCCCACTACAACACGAGGTACGACTGGTGTCGGACGATCAACGTACACCGCACGAGGTCAAGGTTACAGCAGGGGCTCCAGTGGGTAGGTGGCAGCACGGTGCAGTGCACTCGCACCGCATTAAAAAAGTTGTAATAATTTCTTGTTTTGAATGGCTGAAGCGCTCTTTTAAATCATGTTTCAACAGCATTTAGGTGTTGTTGAAACATGCTCGTAGATGTGGTCGAAAATGGTGCACTAATTTCACTGCATTATATGATAAGCTGCATTTGGCTCCAAAATGGTTGGCTGCACTAATGCAGTGCTCTGTCATGTGACCAGTGCGCTTTTACTTACCTGGAGTATGCAATGTATGGCGTCTTTAACAAGACAGGGATTAGCAATGTAGCCATCCAAAGACTTCAGTTTTCAAGTGCAAAATACCCATTCATTTTTGGTCTAAAATTGATAGGAAATTTAGGAATTCAGAACGTAAAATGTAGAAATAACAGGAATACATTACCAGGAGCCATTAGCAAACGCCATTGCATACAGCATTATTTCACTTTGTGTTCATGCAAAAATTAGCAACTGCCGACCTTATCACATTGTCACAAACTTCATTGATTTCTCTGATCTGATTCTAGAATGGTGTGGCTTATAAATATATAAGAAAATATAGGATTGTTAGGACAATATAGGCATGTTACTCAATGTGTCTCTAGGCACAAAAGCTATACTACACCCAAATGAACAAGGAAGTAACCGAGTTATGGGTGGACCAAAATGTTATATACAAAATTATACAGTGTACATAGCCATCCTTATCAATGAATTTTATTTGTCAAGTTATTCACCTGTTGCGCTGTCTTGATTGTCTACTTCTAGCCTCTACTACACAGAACTTCCGTCTGTGACTCTCAGTGCTGCTCGCACATTCTTCCCTTTTCCATCTTACACCAGTCTCGCTGACGCACTACGATGATAGGACTAGGTAATCCTTCTTGTTCCCCCCAAGTAAACCTAGGTAATCCCCTGTGTTTCCCCCTTTTGTGGAGACCTTAGCCAACAAGCCTCACCCTTGGAATTACCCTAGTAATTTGGATTTTGTTTCTTCATAACCAGTTCTAGTAGTTTCTTCTCTTGTTTGGCTAGTGTTCACACCAGTGAGCAATCCCCAAAACCCCTAATTTAATCTTATGGTCCGTTTACTCGAGTGATTAATTCTTCTGTTGTCATGTCACTTACCATGATACAGTGTCGATCCAGCAATCCACACCTTTTCTTTTACAAAATGTCATGTCTGATTGGTTAGATACACAGTTGCCTGAACAATTAAACAATTAGTCGCTGTTGTAAATGGGCCTTCATTTTTATAGCACCATGCATGCAGAAGTTGAAACTTAGTTTCCTAACATTAAATTTGTCTGATGTGATTAACGAATTAGACATAATAGTTGATATTGCAGAACTTTATTAAAAACCTAATTGTGACAGTGCTAATTTATGTGCAAATATCCATTATGAACTTGGTGGTTTGAAAGAAATTGGGAAAACAACTGCCACTTTACTGTACTTCTATTAATCGGCGCTATGGTCACCTTCTGTATTCTCCAAACTAGTATTTGTAAGTGGTGTGCAGTAGTATGTGAGTGATTCGCTAGGTGGCACCACTTACGCACCCTCTTTGTCCAGTTGAATATCTTCACCTTGGTTGATTCCATGAGTCGGCTATGCTTGTGTTAGTGTAGTGTACTTAGACAGCAAAGCAATAGCTCTTTCAATGATAGTGTCTTTGTAGAAGACATGGTTGTTATGTCTGTAATTTAAAGTCATTCCTCGTATATTTGTGTATATCTCCTCATGATATTTCTGTAAGTGTTCGTATCAAGAGACAGGCCATAGAAGTTTCATCCAGTTATTATCTCCACTCCATTCCTTGTGTGTTTAACCTCGAATACGTTTGATTAATGTTAGCATTATTCCAAGCAGTTGTAGATCGTTGCGTTGTATTTACCATGATTACCTGCTTGCATTTGATGTGCTGCAGTGCATGTTTTAACATCGCGTCAGTCTGAGTATTGCAGCAACGGTTACAACCAGTGACTGTTATTACAGCCTAGAGGAACACAAGAACACATTTGTCTGAAAGATAGATCACATTGTCAAGTAAATTACCAAAATCAAACAAGAAAAATGTCTTTATTTATTAGGTATTATTATTTAAATCATAAGGAATACTAATAACATAATGATAGTAGCATATGTTTTTAAGAACAACAATTCTTGTATTTTATGATATACACATAGCTTGTGCCTGTGTGAAGTTGTTACATATATAACTGCAAATGAAAACATGTGTTAGTCCACTCAAACCATATACTGTTACATAAAGTATTATATATTGCTAAACCATGCGCATTCACTCATCATAGTGTCAATATGTTAAATAGCATTATAAATTAACTTGTACACTGACATGACATTTATTATTGCCTAATGTGAAAACTATGGAATTATGTTAACATGTTATCGAGTTCCTTCATTTTGGCGCTTATAACAGTGTTCATGTGCTTTCTGGTGTGTACAGGTGTGTCCATGTGCTTTCTGGTGTGTTCAGGTGTGTACATATGTGTTCATGTGCTTTCTGGTGTGTACAGGTGTGTTCATGTGCTTTCTGGTGTGTTCAGGTGTGTACATATGTGTTCATATGCTTTCTGGTGTGTTCAGGTGTGTACATATGTGTTCATGTGCTTTCTGGTGTGTACAGGTGTGTTCATGTGCTTTCTGGTGTGTTCAGGTGTGTACATATGTGTTCATATGCTTTCTGGTATGTTCAGGTGTGTACATATGTGTTCATGTGCTTTCTGGTGTGTACAGGTGTGTCCATGTGCTTTCTGGTGTGTTCAGGTGTGTACATATGTGTTCATGTGCTTTCTGGTGTGTACAGGTGTGTTCATGTGCTTTCTAGTGTGTACAGGTGTGTACATATGTGTTCATATGCTTTCTGGTGTGTTCAGGTGTGTTCAGGTGTGTACATATGTGTTCATATGCTTTCTGGTGTGTACAGGTGTGTTCATGTGCTTTCTGGTGTGTTCAGGTGTGTACATATGTGTTCATATGCTTTCTGGTGTGTTCAGGTGTGTGTTGATGAGGGATTGATGAATGCTATGTAATGTATAAAATCATTACCATAAATTATTTTTTTATGTAAATATAGAAGGACTTACATCACATTTTCCATGTTATGTCACTGTGTTTGTCTGTCACTATTGCTTTGACTTAACCATTTCATACATGAATTCTTACTTTCATTTTCTGAATGCCAATCTAAATGTTAATCTGCATTCAACCATTTTTTAAAGACTATGTTGTTTTTGCAGTAAAAAAACTGGGGAAACCATGAATCCGGCTCCGAAGAAACCCTCTCGACTCCCACCCCGTGGACGAAGTCACGCAAGATGACACACTTGTTAACACAGTGACATTAAACGGGTCACATTTGACATGTTGATGGCATGGCGCATCATCCACAGTATTAGAATACTTGTCTCTTTCTGGAGTTCCGCAATAGTGTCATTCACAGCAATAGTACGAGAGCATGCAATCAGAATGGGGTCCATTGTTATGACTGTCTGAAGATATCATTAAGATATCCGTATTAGATGACTTACATGATAGGATCTCATTCATTCCGCAAGGATATACCTCTTGCATGGTGAACACCACAACTATACAAGACACATCTATGCTGTGTTGTTAATAGTTGTGTGGAACCATTTTAAAAATCTGCATCTGAATTTGCTGTTCTTATTAAGACATGTTTTGTTGGACAGTAGCATTTGATTTGATTTTGTATTGGACATATAACTGGACCTGGCAACAAACTGCATTTATTTATTACGCCATAACGTTTGTTTAGGGACCATAACTTATGGTCGATTGTTTTCAAAATTTTAATTGTTAGGTTCATCCCGCCAATTATTAGACATAGTTATTTAATTGTTTACAATAAGCCATGTTTTATTCACTTGTTAAAGTAAAGGCATTTGAAAAAAGGTGTTCATAATTTAAGATCAATCTGCAGTTTCTGTTTCAGATAGGAAATATCATGTTTATTTACATTTTATTTTACACTAACTCATTTATTTTCTTGTTCTCAGTCGTAATATGCCTAATTTACTGTAAGCATTTTATAGATCTGTGACTACTTAATTAATTGAATTATTCAAGAGGTTCTGAAACTTGCATATTATTGTAGCTTCATCGGCAAACAACCAAATCATAACAGGACACAAAATGTAATTTTGGACTTAACAGAAAATTGTTCTGGAATCAAAACATGCCAAATAGGATGAGATAAGTTTGGATTGAAGAAAAAAATCGTATGTGTTGGGTTCGTCAAATGATAGGGAGTTACATCATAGTTAGTTACTTCTCCACTGTGTTATTTATTTAAATTATTTAATGTATACCTACAAGGAATTATTAACTTACTACATTACTGAAGCGTGTGTGGGTGCTGTGAAATTGTTTTTCCCGAGCCCTTTTTGTGTGTTACTTAATTTGATGGGACATGTGTGGTATCTTCTGTGCTCGTCTGCCTGGGTGGACTGAACAATGGTATGGCATTGTACAGTGGTTGTTATCACACACAAAGCATCATGCCAGAAACATTGTGATATACGTAATTGTACATGGTATAATGTTGCACAAAACATAAGTCTACGAATCCGTCCAAGAGAGAATTATGGTTTCGGAATAGAGAAACCAAATGTGCAGATAACTATGTAGGATTTTCTAAGAGTTACAGAACTGACATCAGGGCATAATGAACAGTTATGGACTCTCTTCTGTAGTTAAACATACTTATCATTGTAACATCATACAAAGTGTGCTGTCTGCGTTATGTGGTTAATTGTAATGATATATGCAACAGTAAGCTACGTTTAAGTGACGATGATCTGTGTATGGACAATTGGATCAGCACGTAGAACAACAGTTAAGTTTGAGAGTGTTAGGAAAGAGCAACAGAGAGGCAACAGAGAGGCGTGTGTAGAGAAAGAGAATTAGTGGGATGCACGAACATTCTGAGTTCTCTCTGAGAGTGTGAGAGCGACGATAGGTGTGTATTTCGTAAGATAAGATATCAGAGCGTTTTAAGGAATGTTGGTTTGTTCTTTGTTACCTGTAGCAGTGCTGCAAGATGATGTTGTTTTTCCCGTTTGTTATTGCTGCTGTTGATCCGCTTCTCATGTGTTGTTGAGTTAGGAAACTTACGTTTTAACTTTGTTGTTTTTTCGTTCTTTGCCATTTGTTAGGGTACAATATTTATTTTGTGAAATAGCAACCTGTGATTTTGACATAGCACATTTTTCGTCCACGAGGGAGCGTTGACGTGGTTAGTAGAAGTAGAAGCATCGATGGTTTTCATCGCATGCGACTGTCACCAAGTTAGGCAATCTCTTACAGTCGTCGTTGACATGGTTCAATGTCGGTAGGCAATCGTGGAACTTATAAAATATATATATGTACATTATTAACAGTACAGTTCTGTTGAATACTTCTGATAAAAATATGATGCAATATTTAATGATGTCCTTTGCCGATTGTAACCATGACAAACTGCTTATTACAATTTTATATGCTTTACTTTGTTTTACAGCGGTACACTGTTTCATTACAATGTCAGTTTTAAACCACTACTTATATGCAGACAAGTTTACATGGTATGCTGTTAACGATAAATTGTATTTTCTTGAAAACACCACATTTAGAAGTTGCTGCGACGTGTCTAGTTCTTCCACATGTGTGTCTTGCGCTGACTTCATCAATAAACCGTATCGAATCTCACTTAATCTGGTACTATTTGCGGTAGCCCGGAAACTACCAAGTACACACACACATATACACAGACACACCACACACACCACACACACACCACACATACACCACACATACACACATGCACGCATGCATACTCATACACACACACGCATGAATCCTTATGTCATTATGACGTCATACAGACCCGACCGATAAGAACAGCTGTGTCTGCTGTAGCTCTTTACAGTTGTGACTGTTGGCAATGAAGCAATACAAAAAGGATACAGGCATTTGAAATGGTTTAACAAGAGATTTAGAGATTTTCCAATAAACTTCAGACGGCAAATGGACAAGGCAATGGTCGGATTATCAAGAGTCCAATAATAGTTTATCTTTGTATATTTATATTTTGTAAGATATATGTTATGTGTACGTGTGCGTACGTGTGTGTTATTGTAAACACAGCCACACAGTCGGTATTCGTATCACTGTACAACGTATTCCGTGTTTTGCTCTGCGGTCTCAACATAAGAAAATTATTACTTGTTCCATGTATGCATCATACGAAAATGGTCTTGCAAGTTTTTAAACTGGATCATGGATGTTCAAGTCCTTCTCAAAGCTTTGAAATAGGGGTTTGTACAGAAAATTTCACAAGTAATGTCTCACTGAGGAACCAACTTCTCTGCTCTTGGTCGTTGTGTTCTTTCTAGCTTATCTATGTATTTCTTATGGTGTGGTCTTCACGCGTGTATACACTATTGTCAACGAAGTCTATGACTAATGTTTTGTACGTGGTTAAATGTCAATGTGACCGCACGATCTTGAGAGTACAGTGCACCGACCATGCTACAAAGGGTGCGTAGTAACGTACGGAATACAACAGGCGCAGGATGATATGTCGTCTTCTGTGAAGCAACGTCAGGTTTAATAATTTACACTCACCTCGCATGATAACCTGCCCATTTGCTTTTGTTGCAAAGAGAAATGGACATAATATTAACGGAAATACTACGGAATATCAGACTTGACACAGAATGTCACATTTGCACCATTGACCATTTTAGTAAGCTTGTAGGAAACTGGTTGCTCACGCTTTGCTTTGGTCACGTCCGACGTACCATCAACCGGAGTAACTTTGAACAATTTTCACTTGTCTCATCGTCATAGTTTATTCAAATACTAGCACAAACTTTGTTTATATTGTTAAAAACCATGCATGATCACATTTAATCATGCGCACAATGTAAGTTCTATAACGTCGTCACGTAATAGGGCCTAATAAGTCATGATCATCCATGTAACTAAATAATTAGTATTCATTTGTGTAATGTTTACAATACACCAGAGGGGTCATTTGATACTCCTCGTCTCATTTCAAACAGCTGAGGAAGACGACAGAATCCATCGTAGTGGGGCTGTCATTCTAATAAGAAAGTTCGATCTTCCGGTCAGGCGCCACTCCAGAAATATGTATCATCCAACATATTCCCAACCAGCTTCATCCACGAGAAACAACTGTAATGTCAATCACTGTCAAAATACCGAGAACCGGTCAAGGACCTTCACTAACCAAACATGTAGATAACAGCACCTATACTAACGAACAAGTTGGTGCACAACAGACGCCCATACAATGCCAAGCCTACAATTCGAACTATTGCGGTTTCAGCCACGAATGGTCAACGTCGTACACACATCTCCAACTGAAGCTTCACATTAAATACCCACGATGCACAACGCAATTAAAGGTATTTTTTTCCAAATGTAAAGGTTAGTAAAGGTAAGTTTTATACAGCGCAGTATCCAGTTCTTAGGATTGCTCAGGGCGTTTCACACTTTACTCCCTGGCATACCTGTTCAATCGAACACCATCTTGACTTCTCTTGGAAGAATTCAGCCACGTTGCAATTAATGCACGAATATTATCCATACACAAAATAGCCATCACTGTCTATAGCCAGGTACTCATTCATACAGCTGAGTGAACTGTAAACAATGCGGTATCTATTTTTAGGACGTCCATTTGTAATTGGTGCTAGTCGTTGTCAATCTGAGGTAGTTTAAAGTTTTCCGGTTTACGTGATTGCAACGTGACGCCGACATCGAGTCTGACTCAGTCGGTGTCTGTCAGTGTAATGTATACACTGCAATTGAGGTGAGACTGGTCTGGTCGGGTCGGATCGTGCGAAAAGTATATCCCGGGACGTCGTCTGTTCTCTACCCAGAATTAGCGGAGTAGTAATTTCTTACTGAAAATCTGCTGTGTTGACTGTGGGAAAGTGAGC
The DNA here is from genome assembly GCA_963995525.1 of Escarpia spicata. NCBI lineage: Eukaryota > Metazoa > Annelida > Polychaeta > Sabellida > Siboglinidae > Escarpia > Escarpia spicata. The sequence continues at coordinate 22,336,846 of OZ023217.1, forward strand.
ATCGTTGAACATCAAACGGGTATAGCAGTTAACTCAGCCCGACTCGGCCGTATTGCCAGTTAAGCTTGTTTTGAAACTGGATGTTTTGTTTACTATTTGAACATGTACCCGTGGTCGTGCCTTCAAATTGCGACCGTTGTTACGGGTTTACTAAACCCAATTTGGCGGGCAGTATACCTTCAACATAGTTAGTATAGTCTTAAGAACATTATATTAACTAATACTGAAAACACTAGGAACAGACTACGTCCTTTTAAGAGTTACCGCCATTATGTGGAACGTTTCCAGCTGTGACACATAGTATGACGTCACCATTAGAGATTACGCCATTATGACGACAACGAGGGGACATTTCCGATTGTTAAGTAATTAACATGTTTCGTCAGCTGCAGGTAAGCATGACGTTTATTTTTACTCGGGCAAACAACAGTTATGTGTTTGTTTATCTGTTTCACACCAACTATAGACGAGTTGTTATCATGGTCAATCGACACATTTTGTACAATGACGCCGCTCTGAGACTGATCACAAATGTAACAATAGCCTGCGTATTGTTAACATTTGTTATCGTAACATTTGACAATTCTATCAAAACATCGCGAAAACAAACAGCGGCCGTAACACATCTTAACTTATCTGACGACATTACATTGAGTGCTGTTTACTGCTATTGTGACCATATTTCCTTCACACGTACGTACACAGATATCACAATGGAAGCAATAATGTTGACGTACACGCCGGTAGCATACTTCCATTGTCGTCTGCTCGCAGTCCGGGCCATATTGGTGGCTGTATAATGTGCAGCAGGACTCGACTGTGGTCGACGCGACTCAAGAGCCGTGCACAGTAATGAGCGACTGACTTCTCTCTCGCAGTCTGACGACGTGGGACTTGCTCGACCATCGGGGACAGAGTGGGAACCGTGACAGACCGGTCGGGATAGATGCATGCGCTGGGGGGGTACAACGCGTGGCCCAGTGAGTATACACGTACACTAAGTCTACTTACGTACTTACTTATTTACTTAGGTCCGATTGCTCGCTAGGACCATAAGGCCATGAGCCGATGTCCACCACTGTTGCTTAATACAAACTGGAATTTGGCTTCGTCCACCATCAAAGAAAGACCAACCAAGTACATACACACTTATAAATTGTACAACAAACAGTGTAAATTTTTTTGCAGATTGACGGCGTTTGCCGACCGAAATTTGTATTTTCTTGTACGTTTTTAGAAGTATTGTCACGTCAATGAAATATATTATTTAATTCCGACGGATATGCACCGCCACACCGGTGTTTTCAACCAGAGCACGACACTGCTGCACTGTCTGTAAAAATCGAATATGAAGTAGTCATTCTGTTTTTAAAATGTTAGTTAACATTTCCATGAATCCAAGAATCCAAGATGAGAAGCAACAGTATTATCAATGGAAAATGTGTCAGGTCTGTTTAGAACGTCGGTAACACGTAAGTTCTTAGACCTTGCTCCCGCGTGCGTACACGTAATGTGTCCAAGTCTCTGTGTACAATACAAATCAGACGCAGCTGTTCATAATAGAGCCTGTAGTGAATTGACTTCGCACAGTAATTGTAACGTTGGAGATTACTTCGCTTGTGCTGTGTTTAAGGCAAACGGTACGGTTTTTTCAGTGATAATCTTGTCCTGCATAACATGACCTTGCACGTAGTAAATGTTGGGTCGATGGTGTATCGCAGACAAACAAACATACAGGAAGACAGGCATGCATGCAGGCAGATAAGCACGCACGCACACACGCACGCACGCACGCACGCACGCACGCAGTGTTTCTGCCAGAACAATATCAAGAAAATGTGACTAGTAAATCATGGAGTTTTCTGTTAAACTTAATTTTAGGAACAAGAAGTTGTTGTGAGATAGATGATCTAAGGCGCCTTGGAATATTACAAATATACAGGAGACAAACGAAATAGGCTGGTTGTTGCTTAGACATGGCACGGTATGTAATAGTGATATGAAACCGGAAGTTGGTGCAGCTGTGTAAGTATAGGTACTGATGGTAAGAAACGAGGGGTCATGAGTACAACATGTGATAAGCACGGGGAACTTAGCCTAGTCCTTTTTAGCAATTGTGTTTAGCAATGAGTTACAACAGTTAAAATACTATTAATTAAAACTATTTATAATTGGCGGCCTTTTTAAATGTGAGTTGGTTCGTTCATGTTGAAAAGCATAGTGTATAATTTATAATCACTGAAACATATTAATTACAAGTCAAGATATGACCAAGTGAATTTTTAGCGGCCATCTTGGATTTGCGCCAAAATTATTTCCTCCTGCATAGACACACACACATACCCGCATACACGCACCAATATATATATATATACCATTCAGACCCGGCGGTCAACAAGGATTGGTATCGCAGGATTGTCAGTTAAACAGGTACGTCATCTAGCTGGCAGCATTAATTTGGTTTGAATACAAAACATGTAAACGCATGTGCATACCACATATACAACCACACACACACACATACCCGCATACACGCACCAATATATATATATTCATTTCATGCATGGAACTCTTGCATTCCTTCACAAAAGTGATTCTATATATATATATATTGGTGCGTGTATGCGGGTATGTGTGTGTGTGTGGTTGTATATGTGGTATGCACATGCGTTTACATGTTTTGTATTCAAACCACATTAATGCTGCCAGCTAGATGACATACGTGTTTAATTGACAATCCTGCGATACCAATCCTTGTTGACCGCCGGGTCTGAATGGTCGCACAAAGGGTTAATGGTCAGTAGTCGGGCCAAATACAGAAATAGGTCCACCCAATTGTATGTTATAAACGTAAAGTAGTATTAATAACAGAACAATGTAATTTGGATATGAAAATACACTTATTCTGCCAAAGGATAATAGCAGAATGGAACAATGTATCTACTAAATATGTTAATTCGTGCATTGCTTTTTTAGAATAAATAAGTGGCGAATACATCATTACGGCTAGCTGCGCATTAATGACAAATCGTTGGGTACTCGATATATAAACCGATGGCGTCCTTGACTATTTGCCATCTAGAGCTTGTAACTTTGGGAGACATTTGGTTAAATCTGGTTAAATATTATGTTTAACAATCTCAAACAAAAACAAAGATATTCGCAAGTACTACACGTTGTCGGGGTGCACACAGGTTAACCGAATCCGCACGGTCTCGTAATTGACAGCACACGTACAAGTAAGTGACATATGCATCGCTGGGCTCCCGATTGCTCTAGTGACATGTCTGTTGGTTATTGCAAACATCTCGCTATTGACCGCGCTTTGTGCGCCACTGTGTCTGCATGCCCGGGCGAACAATGACCAGTCGTAAAGATTATTGATATTCCGTCTTATACTAATACCAAATGTACTGCTCTATTGGCGTGTGTAGGTCTGACGGACAAACGGTGCAGATTTAACGGCTGCCCACGCCCGTAATGTGGCCCGTTGGCAACGCCGGTTTGCTGAACTCGACGCAACCACCGAGTACAGATCTGTGTGTCTTTCATAGCGCGCTTAGTCGCCAAAGGCGCTCTAACACGTGGCGTTTACATTTGCAGATCTGCGTCTCCTGAAAAAAAAACGCCTGGTCGTCTAAGTACGTCTGCGGTCGATACCCGCAGGCGAGATAGAGCCTGATAAAACCCGATAGAGCGGTCTTGTAACTCGACGGAATGGCTCCAAGTCAGCAGGTTCGTGTCCGCTATACAGCTCGTGTCGCACCAACGGTCTGCTTTGTACGTCACTCTCGGGACGACGATGTTAAAGACTGACCTATGAACGTCAATGCATACTTGGCAAGGCACAGTCAAGGAAGTGTGTCCAGATCACAGACATAGTCGTTTTAGCTTGATGATTACTCTCGGAAAATCGACGCGTCGACAGGTCATTCATTTCATGCATGGGACTCTTGCATTCCTTCACAAAAGTGATTCTAACAAGCGTAAGAGTCATTTTGGTGGCGCGAACAAAAGCTATAAAGCAAACACATACGAGAAGAATTGGATAATCGTGTTACCTGTTAATCAACAACGGAAATATCTGCAACATGAAGGCTACAAGAACGAATCGTCGAGAGGTGAACTCGAGTGTTACGCAGCGTTTCATTCCGCGCAAAGCTGTTATGGACCTGGAGCGCGGAATCATGACGGCGAGGAACGTTAAGCAGAGCAACTTCGGCAAGGCGCTTCTGCAGTCTCTCACTCACGACGATTTCATTCTGACCACGACGCTCGACATCCTGCGTACACAGAGCTCTCGCACGCTGGCGCATTTCGAGCAGGAACGACGTTCGTTCCTGCAACGACTGGAGGGGCGCCCCGACCCGACCCTCATCATCGATCGACCTGCGTCTCCCGTCATGACGACGCTGGCGCGGTCCGAGCCGGGTTACATGCGCGCGACGGTTGCCAAACCAAATCCAAATAGAGGCGTCAACTTCCGTACCATCGATGCCTTCACGGTCGAGAAGCAGCGCACGACGTATGCATGGGAACCGTCGGCGGGGCTAACGACCACCACCACGCGTTTCCACTGCATCGCCAAGCCGTCACCGCCGCTCTCTCGGTTCGAGAAGCGCGACCTAATGCGCGGACTCACTTGTCACAAGCGCAACGGTTTGACCCAGCAGCTCGCGACACAGACCGACGCCGCGCCTCGGAAGTCGACGGACCTGAAGCGTCGCCAGGCCGTGAAGGCCCGCGCTCAGGCACTCGCGATGGCTGAGGAGAAGGGCGAGCAGGCGACAGGCGGGTTGCGTGTCTTCGTTACCGAGCCCAGCGACGTTAAAGTGAAGATTAGCAAGAAGAAAAAAACTGTATTAATTCCAAAGCTGCCAAAGCGCGAGAGCTCGTTGTTCCCGCAGTTCGAGAAATATTCTCAACAAAATGCTCCTTGCGAGGAAGAGAATGAGAATGATAAGACAAACGAGCCTTCGTCCGGTGCCGTACGCAAGGGAGGACGCCAGGCGATCAATGCTAAGGCAGGGCCGAAGGCAGTAACTGGCAAGGCAGGAACACAAGCAGCAACGGCAGCAACACCGACCAGACCAACGTCGGCGCGGGGAAAGCACAAGAAAGTAAAACGTAAACAGGAACGAACGAAATATCGGCGTGCCGGATTGAAGCTGGTCACTACTTAACGAACTATGTTCGTGAGCTCACCAAAGGAAAGTGCTAAACCATGTTAACTTTGGCGTGTAGACACGTAGACATCATACTGACTGCAGGAGAATGCTAAGCAGGTGTCTCGTAAGTCATTTCCATGAACTCTGGGCAGTGATAGATGTTGCATTGTTTATATAAATGCCCGTCTATTTAGATGGCGTTCTGATGGGATGACTCGGTGCAGTGTCCGTGATGGAGTACCGACTGCGTTATTTGTATTGTGACTATAGCTACCACCGTGACGTCATCTACGTGACAGTGCCGTTTCGTACAGGTTTATAATGCAAGCTAGGTGAGATTGAAATTCGCTTTTGTCAATTGCTAAGAACCATCGCTAAAATAAATACAATTCCTAAGTTTATCCAAATGTATGTCTACTACCTAGCATTGATGGTGGAGAATCAGCCCTGTGTAAAATTTTATTTTCATTTCAAGTTGTTGTAAACGTTTACTTTCGATACCGCCTGATAGGTTGGAGCATAAATAACATGTATGGTCCGAGTGTACAACGATCATACCCCTGGGGGCCGTGGGGGCATCTTTAAACAACAATCTTGAAACGGCTCTACCTTCTGAACCGTTCGCCCTACATCAAAATAATATGTCTCTATGGTTTCGAAATGTGGAGTAGCAAATTTTATGTTCATGTTATTTTTGCGTAGAGGCAGCCATTTTGAAGTTATGTGCAAAAAAAGTCAAATCGTGTAATTTTCTCTTTAATTGTCCTAATTATTTCCACCCTTAACCAATCAATTTAACTCTAAACATCGCATAGTCTTGATAAAATTGCCAAAAGAAACCCCGAACTCATGCCAAGCACAAAAAGGATTGATACTATAAGGGAAAAAGTAACTAATGTTGCTCGTTTATTGCTATCATGTCAGAGCAATATTAACATGACACCACCTGGCGGATTATTCATAAAACGGTCCCAATTTATGAACCGTTCATCCTACATCAACGTATTATGCATATAAAGATTCGAAACGAGAAGTAGCAACTATTAAGTTGTTATTTTTTTGTAAATGTTTGCAAAAAGCTGTAACATCTGATAATGTTAATATTTGTTTCTATTTGAAAAAACCCATCAAGAACATGTAATTTCGAACGATATGTTGCTTGAGTTTGGCATGCTTATATATTTTGCCGTAGCATGTTTTGTATATTAAACATGCAATCCAAATAAAAGTTAGAACAACGTGCCTCACAAACAAAGCCCCTCATCAAGTTGGCGAAGGAGTGGATCAGTGCTCCACCATCGATGACAAAACGTTGTAAAAATGCGCTCACACACATAAGTGAGACTTCTACTAGTTTCAAGAATGCATTCCAAAAAGTCAGACTTGGGGCTTCAGTTGAGGTTCCCTTGAGAGGACAATGCAGGAGGTAGGGGAAGATTCGTGCCAGAATAGAACAGACTCCTCTCGGCTCTCACGCACAATGAAAGTTTGCCCGTACTGTGGTTAACGTGATCTGCGAAGAGCCCTGGATTCTCATCTTTATCCCTCTAACTTTCTGCTATCTGTGTTATTGGTTAAGTTGTTTCACTTGATTAGTGTGATCAGATACAAGGTATTCGGATTCAGCGCTTGTTCAAGAAGCTCCTATCCCTTCGATTCAAGCTCACCAACATACGTGAGGCACATAATGTTGTCCAACGTAATTGAGTCCTCACGCTCTTTTTCAAAATAACATTCTCTGTTCATCAAGGCTTCCAACAAATTCCTAAGATGGCGTCAAAACCGTTTCTGGTATGCACAGCCTTCTTCGTAGCACTGCATTGTCACCGTCGTCGTTATTATCACAGGTAAATGCCCCGACTACTCGGCTGATCCCCGGGCCAGCCACTGTCCAGCATTCTAACAGGTGCTGGGTAAAGCCGTTCACATCGCAAACTCCCTTTACCCTTGTGTTGGTCAATCGGTATGGTCGAGAACCGTCGACTGGTCATTGTTTTCGTCCAATCACCCTCATTTCACTCATTTTGCGTTCTCGGAAGAAACACATCATGGTCTTGAATGAAGATGGAATCCACCGGACATAATTCTGATGATCGAGAGAAATGACAGAGGTGCAAGCAACTTCAGCGTGTCAAGCTGTCAACCATAGCTTGAATTTCCTATCTCGATGTGCTCGGAGGAACATGAAGATGATCTGTTGGAACTTGTGCACCAGTAGTCAGCATGGTATGACTATATAACTTTCTCGTGTAACCACAGCGATCCTGTCTTCAATAGGCAACTCAGTTCCGCTATCCTTGTGCATCCACGTTATATGATCATCCAGTCAATCAATCAATCAATCAATCAATCAATCAATCAATCAATCAATCAATCAATCAATCTTTATTTCAGACAAAAAAGCATACATGTAATATGCACTATGTCCATAGTAAAAAAGTAAAAATAAAAAGTATATTATAGTGTATATATTGCACTAATCCACTTCCTGCGCAATACAGAGGTCGTATAAACATCACTGTGTATAATACTCTCAACAATGTTGTTCGTCGATGCAGATATTCTGCTCATAAGACTGTACATGCATTTTCTAAATCTAGTATTGCAACAGTCCGTGTCAGAACTAACAAACATTAGGCTAGCACTACACCTCATAGATAGGCTGTGCATAATTCTAAATGCATTGTTATAGGAAACAATAAAGTGCTGCATAGCGGCTTTTCTATAATTAGCCCATAAGGAACATAAATACACATTACTACAATAGGATGTGAACAGTTTATTCTTCACCTTTACTGAACAAAAGTGAAAATTCCTGAGTAGAATATTGGTTCTGCCGTACAAACTCCTTTCTTTTGATTTCATATCCGTTTCATCTGACAGGTCATTACAGATTATATGGCCAAGATATTTGTATGCCTTCGTTGTATTCAGAACTGCATCACCAAGCTTAATAGCTACTTCAAAACCGGTTTGTCTTGTGTCAAAAAACATTAACTGCGACTTTACTCTGTTAAACAATATGTCGTTGTCACATCCATAATTGTATGATACATCTAGCAGTCTTTGCAACCCCTTAGCCGATGGAGCCAATAGTACAATGTCATCAGCATACATGAGGTGATTAACAGTTGTATCACCACAATAGCATCCGATGGGTAGTTTCATCAGTAGCAAACTCAAATCATTCATGTATAAATTAAATAAGAAAGGAGATAGCATACCCCCTTGTTTAACTCCATTAGTCACAGAGAAGAAGTTGGAAAATACCGAACCCCATTTAACACACATAGCCTGATTACAGTACCACTGACATATCACTTTAATTAAATATTTAGACACTCCAAGCTTAAGTAGCTTCGTAAATAATGTTGTGTGATTCACCCTGTCAAATGCCTTGGAGGCATCAAGGAAGGCAACATACATGCATGACCCATGATTAGTGTAATATCGAAGGAGCTCCTTTAACACAAATACACACATTTCTGTCCCATGTTTGGGTTTGAACCCAAATTGGTTACTTGTAGTTCGTAGATGACTTTGCATCCGATTATACAGTATTTTTTCCACTATTTTTGTGAATACATTAGACAGACATATCGGTCTATAGTTATCTCTGTCGCTGACACGTTTATTTCTATCCTTAATAATGGGAACAATGACAGATTTTTGCATATTTCCCGGTACGTAACCGTGTGTAAGTATAGCCGACATCAATATAGCCAATAAAACTGACAGCTGTCGATCTGCCCACTTCATGTGCTCGCTAGTAATGCCGTCTAAACCAGGTGACTTATTGTAAGATAAATCTTTGATAATTTCACTAACTTCATTAACAGTCACCCTCATACCTTGGTCAAAGACAGCATGCTCCTGACACAGTTCAGCAAGAAATTCCTTGCTGCAACTTCCTCTAACTACATTAAAAATTTGACTGTAGTGTTCTTGCCACATTCCACTTATGTTCTGGCTGCCATGTACATCACCCACAGTGTTTGGTAATTTAACATTACTGTTTGTGGAGTTTTTGATTTCCCTCCAGAAATCTCTATCGTTTTTTCCACTCATTTTCTCAGCAATTTTATCCGCAATAATGGAATTCTTTTTGTTCTTGCAAACTCTAAGTGCATGTTTGAATTTGGACCTAGCCTGCCGCATAACGTCATAAACAGCACCCGTTCTGGGTTTGCCAATGTCCCTCCACAAAAGATATGCATCTCTAGCTGCCATGTGTAAATCCTTTACATGGTCGTTCCAGCCAGGTGTAAACGGTTTCCTCTTTTCAGATACTTGCTTTAAAAATTTTTCACCTGATTTGGATAATGCAGTAATGATCTCATCATAAAATGTGTCGATGTCAGCAGTATGGCTATGATTATGACAGTTCGCGTTAGAACATTTAATCCCTTCAGGGAAGGCAATATTACACAAACCCTCACACGTACATCTTGCATAGTATTCTATTTCACTGGATGAGAGATTATCCCACTGTATACGCTGATTTGATTCATTTATCGTAGTACCCTCATTTTCAGGCAGCTTACTGAGTGTAATTGTATATAACACTGGATGATGATCAGACAGAATACATGCATACATAACTTTTATATCAGTAATGCAGTCTTTTGCATCATAAGTACATATAATATGATCTAACCAAGAGGTAGTGCTCCACGCTGGACTTACATATGTATATGTATCTCCGGGGAGGTGCTCCACATCCACAATTATGAGGCTATTGTCAGTGCAGTAGCTCTGTAGAATTTCACCAAACATAGTTTCTTTAGCAAGATTAGCATTGAAGTCCCCCACAACAGTAATACAGGTACTATTGATACTGTCAATGAAAACATTAAGTTTAGCTAAACAGTCATTAAAGTTATCCCTATTTTCATAGCTTTCAAATGGTAAATATACATTGATAAGAAAGTATTCTTTCATACCATCACTGATTTTTATACAACATAGCCAGTCATAATCCGAATCAATCATTGATATACTGGAATCTAACGATTTTTTCCATAGAAAACCTACTCCACCATAAGGACGACCTGTTATGACACCCCTAGTGGCATCCACAGGAGACACACCATGACCATAGAATTCTGGATGACAACTATTCAATAATATGCATTCCTGTTTCAATAGCATCAACTCCTGTAAACACAGTATATCACACTTGTTGATAAGTTCGTGAAGATTTGGTTCAAAGCTCTTGAACCCATTACAGTTAAAACTTGCAAGTTGGATAGCCATTGTTTACGATTTGCGAAAGAAGAATTTCCTAATGTATACACCAGCAGGCCATCTTTGGGGGTCGTAGAAGTTAGAAGTGTTATCGCACATTGCTTCCACCTTAAAGGAGGCGTACGTGTCATGTTTGGTTTCCAGCTGGGTGCATTTTGCTGTTACATTAAAAGTGCACTTAATGTATTGTTCAAGCTCACTAGGTGACGTGCATGGATCCAACCTCGATACGAACATGGTCAGGAATCGACCGGGTCTTGCTTTCAACGTAGAGTCATTTCTGGTGCCAATCACGATATAAACAACTATCACTTCGTAAAGGTATAGTATGGCTGCTGACACATTCTTAGTGATCCTGGCTTCGGTCAGAACATCAGGCCATCTGGCGCAGATCTACCATGGTGGCCCACTAAGCCAGTTCAATGTGTATGCCTCCTTGCATCACGACAAATTTATCTTCACTGAGAGAATTTCTAGGAATGTCAATTGATTTTCCTTGGTAATGCCTTAAACTAGTTGATCCACCACCAGCAGCGTTGCAGGTTGAGGCGCTTGGTACTGTATTGTTAAAATCATGTCTAGAACATCTGCTTTGTTATGTAAAATGGGCGAGTGGGCCTTAATGTATTTGACTGATCTTCCAAAAAAACATATAATCGAACATCATAGTACGAAGACCGCTTGACCAGATTAACTGCATCCGTTTCTGGCCCTCCACGAAGCTCCCGTACTGTACTGCATTTATCAATTGTACCTCATCCTTCTTCTCTTCATCGAACAAGTTCGTTGTCAATGACCCCTTTCGCAGGTTGTCCGACCCTCTATTGGAAGTGACTTATATGAGTAAAGAAGGATGGACTCACATGTACCTAATCGTCCAAATTGTGAACCAATTTTAAGCGGTTTTTGAACGCTATGAAATAAACTTTGCAAGAGAAGGCTCACACTTCATGTTCATAGGATGGGAAAACATGCATATTCAACATTGCAACATGACTCACGGAGAAGATCTTTGTACAATGTTTTCTGCAGTCGGAGAATTAGGTCCTGCTACGAGCTGGTGGAAGAAGTAATTCATCACTGGTGGAACGACTGACTCTTCACAACCCTGAGGGAACGATCCTCAGAATGTTGCTTCATGAGCTGTCCTATTTTACGTCAGAGTAAATGTGACTTTATTTTATTTGGATTGCGTATTTTGTTTTAAGATGCAAAACATGCTTTCACAGAATAAATTATATAAGCAGCACAAAATCAAGCCGTATTGCCTCCATAATTTGTATGTTTTTTAAAAAGAGAAACAACATTTAAATGACATGATTTAAACGGTTTTCGTAAACAACATCAATATGACTGCCACAACGCACACACTACATACCACATAGAAGTTGGTGGTCCTTATTTTGAATCCACAGAGACATTACACTTTGATGTATAATGAACGGTTAAGAAATTAGGCCCGGTTCATGTTGTTCTCTTACAAGCATCCCATGACACACGTTAATATGGAAAATAAGTAATTTTCTCCCATATACTATCAATTATATTATTTATATTTTATTCGGAAGGAGCTTGGTGTTTCTTTTGCAATTGTTTAGTCCTAGAATGAGAAAATGGTTATGCGTTGAATCAGTGAGGGAAATTAGCATCAGAATAACAAGATTTATGGTTTTTTTACGCAAATAACATCAATATGGTTGTCATCACACCCATATTAAAAAAGGCAAGTTTTGATAGTGAAATTTTGAAAAGCTATCGGCCTATTTCTAACATGTGCTTTTTATCAAAGTTAGTCGAGAGGATTCTGGCAAACCGGTTGATTGCACACATGCGTAAAAACAACCTGTATAGGCCGTTGCAATCAGCCTACAGACAGGACTGTAGTGCTGAAACTGCCCTTCTGCACGTGCATGACAATGTGATTCGGTGCATGGACGAACGCTAAGGTGTGGTGCTGCTGCTATTTGATCTGAGCGCAGCATTTGATACAATCGACCACGCCATTCTTTTAAACACACTGAGCAACACCATCGGCATCCACGATCACTGTTTGTCATGGTTCGCTGCCTACTTACAACACAGACAATACACGGTGTTGATTGCTGGTGAGCTGTCTAAACCTCACTGACTGACTTGTGGTGTCCCACAGGGGTCAGTTCTTGGACCATTACTGTCCACTATATATATGACTCCTCTCGAGTCGCTACTCAACCACCATGCTTACCATCTATGTGCAGATGACTTCCAACTTTTACAAGCATTTAGCCTGAGCGATAATATTTCACCCGACATTGCCATCACGAAAATAGACTCTGTGTCGCCAGTATCCGTCAATGGATGAAAACCAACATGCTAAAACTCAATTATGACAAAACGGAGATCATCATCGTCCAACCGAAATGTTCTTCCTGATGGTGTAACTATCGGAAACGTTCGCATGTTACCCAACACACACGCCAGAAACTTGGGGGTGACCTTTGATTATAATATGTCCCTTGAGCGACACGTAACTAACATTTGCAGAAATGCGTATTACCACCTCCATAGCATTGGACGCATTCGTCGATACTTAGACAAAGAACACACAAAACAACTTGTGCATGCGCTAGTCATTTCGCGAACTGACTGCTGCAATAGTCTTCTTAATGGATTGCCAGCGACAGTAATTGAGAAACTACAACGTGTCCAAAATGCATGTGCTCGTATCATAACGATGCGGTCGAAACGAGACCATGTCACGCCCATACTCTTGGAGCTGCACTGGCTTCCTATGAAGAGTCGCATTATTTTCAAGACCCTACTTCTCACTTTCAAATACCTTCATGGGCTTGCACCTCCATATCTATCGGCACTTCTCTCACCGTATCGTCCGGCACGCTGTCTACGCCCCTCCGATCAGCTACTCCTTAAATAACCCACTACCCGAACTAAAATCGGCGAACGAGCATTCCCTTGTGCAAGAGCATGGAATCAACTACCACTCACAGTGCGCCAATGCACTAGTGTTAATCAGTTTAAAGTGGCATTGAAGACGCATCTTTTCACAAATTATTTTAACCTTCGATGATCGATGATCATAATTATTTATACCTTTATTTTAATTAATTAGTATTACAATTAATCTAATTTATTGTTTTAATGGTTTGCATAATTGTGTTTATTTATATATTTTAAGACAGTACAGTGGATTTTACTTAGTAGTAATGATTGCATAGTATTTTTAAACTGTATATCGTATGATGTTATTAATTTATTTATTTGCATTAACCATTGCAAAGCGCCCCCGCCTCAATTATTCTGATGGGGCGCCACATAAGAAATAAATTCTTCTTCTTATTATTATTATTACGCACAAAAAGTAATCTACTAGCTGCTACTCCTCATTCGGAATCTCTAGATACATCATACGTTGTTGTAGGGTGAACGGTTCATCAATTAGGGCCGTATTACGAATATTCCGCCAGGTGGCGTAATGTTAATATTGCTCTGACATGGTAGCAATCAACACGCAAAATTTGTTACTTTCTCAAACCTCCACGCAAAAATTGCATTGGACATACAAGTTGCTATTCCAAATTTCGAATTCATAGAGACTTGTTGTGTTGACGTATGGTGAATGGGTCAGAAGTTAGGGCTGTTTCTAAATTGTTCATTAAAGGTGCCCCCCCCCACGGCCCCCAGGAGGATAATCGTTGTACACTCGGACCAAACATGTTATTTACGCACCAACCTATCGGGCGGTATCGAAAAGTAAACTTTTACAACAACGTGAAATGACTGAGGATCTGGTGACCACACTGTGATACTTTTGCGATGTTGTCCACTTCTGACATTTTGCTGCTATTTTATGTGAGTATGAGTATATCGAAACACCATGATTTGTTTTTCCATAGGTTATCATAATAACGGATTTAAGTCCTGTTCACAAATTAACGGTTTCAGATTTCCCACAACGGCAGAAGTTATTGCCACGTCACTGATCTGCTGTGGAGTTTGCGTCAAACCATGTAATTGCTTTTCCGTGATAATAAACACGGGAGATGTCTCAGGTGCCATGTCTCCCGCATTGGCGGTAGAGCTCACAGTTTTCTTCCCTGATGGGATAATCTCACGGTCTACCACTTTACTGGCGAAATGTCCCGCTAAACCACAACTTCAATGATAAACAAATCAATTTATTAATTTGTAATCCAAATATATCCCCAAGTGAACACGTGGAAAATGCATCAACATTAAATATATTCACCCTAAAATTTAAGAAGAAATCCGGCCAAAAGCGGAATCTCCCTCCTAAAGTCCCCCCCCCCCCCCCACCCCGACAGAAGTGCGAGGCTTGTGGCGCCACAACTCCATTTACCTCCTCTTCGAATCCATCGCACCGTGAAAAACGGTAAAGTTATCGTTTTTTTAGCACTATTACTGGGCACCTCCGGGGATGTTCCCAGTCAGACGCTTCAAAGTAATGAGCCTATTGTTGATCCACGCAGGGGTCCTTCTATCAGTGACACGCCCACATGTTGTTAACCCGCCACCACAAAGGTATGCACCAGGGGACTGTTTCACCAAGGTAGTGAGCTCATCAGGAAAATCCATTATTAAACATAATATGTTTTTTTAAAGTTAAGGACCTTTTCTTAAGATGCAAACACCCGCCGCTCGCTCTCGCTCTCGCTCTCGCTCTCGCCCTGTCTCTCTCTGTCTCGCTCATAGAGTTATATCATTAATCATTCTCCTATAATTCAATTAACGTGTTATATTATATCTATGGTCTCGCTCTCTCTCGCTCTCTGTCTCGCTCTCTAACGTGATGCGAGTACGGTGGCATTTAGGGAGCATAACAGTATACTGTACGGTAGCCTATAAGGCCAACAACATTCCCCACTTCTAAAAAAACGAAAAACATCAAAACAAACCGCTGCAACACAGCAGTAGGTGATTATCACCAATAACAATCAAATGTCACACGATAACACATAGCTAACCGAACCATTACGGAAATGAAATACGCGTAAGACCAATATGTATCATGGTTTTATAGATTCCCTTCTCAGAATGAATTCGTAAGCAGATGGACTATCATCATCAGTAGTCTCCGTCACAAGGCAAGATGAGTTTATCGAGAATACTTCATCGGTGTTGATCGAGATGAGACCCAATGTGCGCGCCATTTGGCATGCTAGAAAGTTGGGTCGACTCCTGGCGATAGAAGAAACAGGTTGAGGTTCGCCATATTGTTTGGAGAATTGTCGAGGTGACAATTTGCGCATCGGATGACGTAAAAGCAATGCGTTACGGGCAAAATCCGTGGTTGCCCCATAAAAATAATGAACGATGTTCAAACCAGGTTTGGGATGTTATCTATATAGCAAGTCTATAATTATAGTAACGCGTCGTGAAATATGCATAAATGTGTACCGCCTACGCCGCCTCGCCGCTCGGCGGTCGAGCAGTAAGAAGGCGTAGTTTTAACCTGTAATATAGTGTACAGTTTGGTCGGAACCCTCCCTGTCTGACTTTGTTCAATGATACGAAAGGGTATCAGAGCCAAGCTCGACATCGATAAGGCCTCACGTGGTGAGACTGACAAAACTGGTATGACTAGGTCGCCTAATGATGCAATGCATGCAGCCTACGATGAACTCGATACTATGGGAAGTGTGAGTGAAATCTCCCGTGGGTTTTAGAACATCTTCAAACTCCAGAACAAGCTCTGCAGTATCATTGAAGGCGAAAGGCCAAGTAGAACATGCGAGGAGGAAACTTCAGTTGGCTGAGAAAAGGATCAAGCGGGAACTAGAACGAAAGCGGAAACAAACATGTAAGGAAGCAGAGTTCAAACAGATGCAAGCAGAGTTCAAACAGTTGCAAGCAGAGTTCAAACAGATGCAAGCAGAGTTCAAACAGATGCAAGCAGAGTTCAAACAGATGCAAGCAGAGTTCAAACAATTGCAAGCAGAGTTCAAACAGATGCAAGCAGAGTTCAAACAGATGCAAGCAGAGTTCAAACAGATGCAAGCAGAGTTCAAACAGATGCAAGCAGAGTGCAAACAGATGCAAGCAGAGTTCAAACACATGCAAGCAGAGTTCAAACAGTTGCAAAAAGAGTTCAAACATATGCAAGCAGAGTTCAAACAGATGCAAGCAGAGTTCAAACAAATGCAAGCAGAGTTCAAACATATGCAAGCAGAGTTCAAACAGATGTAAGCAGAGTTCAAACAGATGCAAGCAGAGTTCAAACAATTGCAAGCAGAGTTCAAACATATGCAAGCAGAGTTCAAACATAAGTAAGCAGAGTTCAAACAGATGCAAGCAGAGTTCAAACAATTGCAAGCAGAGTTCAAACAGATGCAAGCAGAGGAAGTTGAACTTAAGGAATTTCTGGCCAAACTATGGGAGGATGTTGATTTAAATGACTTTGCAAAGATAAAGAAGTGCAACATGCTTCGCACCCCACTACTGAAATAAGCACAAGAGTTCCACTGGGTGTTGCATTCATGAGAAGTACAATGACCTGTCCTGTCGTAGCTCCTTTTGCGTATGCTTCTGCATCGCACAGTTATCTTGATCCAAATGCCTCCAAGTTTGTTTTTCGGGGGGCGTCTGTAGCATCGGGAGGTTTGCAGAACACATTCAATGGTGTGAGAAGTATGCCATGAAGAACAAGTTGGAATCCGCCATCAGTGCCTGGACATTCGACTGTCAGCGGTACTGATAGCAACATTCTCTCGAGAAGGTCATATCGCAAACTGCCTGCACTTTCATCCGTGACATTTGATGGCACCTCCGCTGAATTTCCGAAGTTTATGAGAAACTTCGAAAACCGGGTTGCGTCAAAGCTGTTCTCAGATAGCTTCAAGTTGTTCCAATGTGTTTCATGTACAGCAGGAGACGAAAACAAAGCAGTCAAGCACTACGAAAAGACGGAGCATGGCTATCGACAGGCGATGGCAATCCTGCAAGAATGATTTGGACGTCCATTCCAGATTGTGAAGTCATGTATGGACCGACTTATCAAGAGGCCACAGTTGTCATTGTTTGACAGGAAAGGCCTACTGGAGTTCTCAGATCAGCTCGACTCTACATACCAAACGCTGGAGGACCAAGATTTGCACCCAGAAGCACACACGCAAACATATTTTAAAGTCATATTCGACAGACTCCCTCTCAATTGGCAGGATGGATGGGTGCGTCGTGTAATGGATCTTGAAAGCACAGGGCCCGAAGCTTGAGGATATGGTGCGATTCATTCTGAATTTAGCCAGAGCGCTAAATCACGCAGTCTTCGCCATTCGATCGACCGGTAGCAGCAGTTCTAGTAAACCTCCTGGTAGGAAATGTAGTGACTTTAAGAAAGGTTCAGATGTCCCTACTGTCTTCAACAGGGTAACTACACTTTCCACCCAAGTTGCCAAAGGTGTGGACGATATTAATGGCAATGAGAAGCAGGATGACGGGTATCATGCGTCACGTACTAGAAACAGTGAGGACTGCAGATACTATGAAGGCAAGCGTATCACCGTATCACTGTGCTGGGTTTAAAAGTAGGACACTGGAATTCCGAAAGAAGTTTGTGGGGAACCATAACCTATGCTTCTGCTGCCATGGAAGGCATTACAGTATGGACTGCGAACACAAGCAGAATTGGCTTGAGAAAGGGTGCAACAAAATGCACCATCAGCTACTGCACCCTTCTCTGACAATTCCGAAACAGACCCAACAATAATCGGTTGACGAGGCGCTGCCGCAAATGCAGGTCGGATCACTTGTAGCAAGAGATCAGATTTATTCTCACCGAATTGTGACCACGACAACATAGATCCAACAGATGTTCTAGATGGTGATGCTATCCGCTCAAGGGAAATGACCTTGGGAAAGTCAGTGGAGCGGCTCTGGCAGTTGGAGAAGCATGGGTTTGAGAGCGAAGACTGTAAGACCATGTCTGTGGAGGACAAAGGCAGACCTTCCAACATTTTATTAAAACAGCAGAAGATCTTCCTCTTCCTACAAAAAAAACACAGAAGATTTTTGCTCTGAAAAACAACAAAACGTTATTAACAAACAAACACCCAATTTCCCAAACACCCAGTGTTCTGCGTCTGTCTTTCAGAGCTCAGCATTGTAAATGCCAGTGGCACGTTTGGTACATAACTCCCGTGTTAGTGGTAATGCGTGGCCATTGGAGACACTCAAAATGGCGGAGTGAAAAATATGCGGAGCAGTGTTTCCACTGGCTAAAATGATCGGCGATGTGGCAGGGGTGGGCAAAGCATTGCTAGGGCGGTCCGGGGGCATGCTTCCCCAGATAATTTTTTTAAACGGTGCATTCTGAGGTATGTTTTAACCTTTATTCTTAAATATAGAGAGATATATAAAACAACAAGACACTACTTAATAAAAGTCAGTAATCATGATTATTTCATCGTGTTGAGGTGTGGTTTCCACTTGACCAGTGGTACAATTGGTTGTGGTGATGTTTTTCTTGCCCTAAACCTAGGCCTTGTTACCACGCTGACAGAGTCAGTAAAAAGTAAAAGGTAAGTCTAGCCCAAGTTATTGATAATCCGTTAGTATACACGATTTGGGGGAATAGGCGTCTTTTATGAGATGTGAACTTCGGTGATTTATATTCGTAAGTACTTCACTCAAATAAACTTTCTAAAAAGTTTGTTTGCACAACTTTATCGGAATATATATTATATATTTAGCACAAAGATATCTTACGATTCACATTCCTTATTTTACTAAAATAAATAGCATAGAACATTAGTTGAATAGATTTGTGGGCAAATGTTAGTTGTGTCGAATCCGGACCCACCTCGAGTTCGCCGTTATAACTTGAATTTTGTTTAACTTTTATACCTCAGCGAGATAGTTCCATCATTCAACATTATTGTAGGCATATTTACCTTTACGAATAATGTTGCATCTTACGACCATTTGAGGCGTAAATAGCGCCCCGGTTTGTATCAACATACGCTGCTATATCGCTCATTTTAGGGCTCTGTGCGGTACGGTACGGCCGCAACGGTGCAGACTAGCGCAAGCCGGGTCGCTATTTGGGTAAATCATAACCGGCCCTGAGCGACGTTTTTCTTAAGACGACTAATCGATTTTGATACAAATCTGCGATTTTGCAGGAATATAAATGACTTTGTGGTGTCATTTCGCGCGGCTCGCCGACGTTGAATATATCGAGAAAGAACGAAAAAATGGGCGCACGAAATAGCTACGAAGCGGCAACTTCGGCATATTTTGGGCGAGCTAGACAGCATAGAAAAACGGCGAGGCGGCCCTCCTCGCTTGTCATATACCAGGGAAAACAATGGAAAATGTCATAGTCCAATCTCAACCGTTCAAAAACATAACACACCACCAAATGGCGCTGTTTCAAACTACAGTGTATAGGCTACGTTGTGGGTTTTTCACGTCGGGTGGCGCTGCGATCACCGGCCATGTCCGTATAAAGCGGAAGATTTACAAAACAAAGCGGGAAAGCGTAAGATTTATTAAAAAAACGGAAAAAGCGGAAGACTTGGAAGGTCTGCAAAGGGCGTTGAACATGTTGCACAAGAATACTAAATTGGTCGATGGACAGTACGAGATTGGTCTTCTTTGGAGAGATGAACACCTCGCATTGCCAAACAACAAGGTTGTGGCAAAGAAGAGACTCGATCTTCTGGGCAAACGCTTCAAGCAGAAGCCAGAGTTTGCAATAAAGCACTGCAAGGCAATGTCTGACAACATCACTAGGGGCTACGCGAGATTACTGTTTGACGAAGAAACTGCTCAAACTAGCCCAAATGACGTGGTATCTACCACATCATGGAATTAATAGTTCAAGTGGTGCAGAGATGGATTCGAAGAGAAGCCCCGCAACCTATCAGATGACACACCATATCTTTGGTGCTACAGACACCCCAAGTTCATGCACGTATGGATTGAGACGGTGTGCTATGGACAGCAAAGGAGACTTTGACCAACGAGTAGCAGAAGCCGTACAACGGAACTGCTAAGTCGATGATTTGCTGAAGTCGTTTCCAACGGCCGAGGCAGCCATCAACTTGTTTATACAGCTGGTGAGGATGCTACACAGAACAGGACTTAGATTCGCAAAATGTCTGTGAACCTTGAAGAAGGTGTTGGCCGCAGTACCTGAACCTGAACGGGCAGCCGACTTGATTCGAAGTACCAGATGATCATCCACAAGAGTCATCACGTGGCGGCCTTATTGATAACTCACTTTCACCAAGCGTCAGCCCACGCTGGTCAAGACCATGTTCTTGCCAGACTGCGAGAACAGTTCTGGACCCCAAAGGCGAGATCTGCAGTGCATCGTGCTCTCCGATCCTGCATTGGATATCGGAAGCGTCACGCTATGAAGATGGCGCGGAGGATGGCTGACCTACCTGGGACGAGAGTCACTCCTTATGAGCCCCCTTCACAAGAACCGGAGTGAACTACTTCGGACGTACGCTAATCAAAAGAGGACGATCCATTGGAAAATGATAGGGCGCTTTATTTACCTGCATGAACGTAAGGACTATACACATCGTAGTCGCAAAGTCACTGGATACAAGCTCGTTCATCAATATCCTTCGTCGCTTCATTGGTCGTAGAGGACATCCAAGGGACATTTGGATCATTACCACAGGAAGAGATGGAGACAAGTACAAATTCTGGCGAACCACTCCTGGAAGCGATGGCTAAAAGAGTATTTTCCAGCTCTAGAGGAGATGGGCATGTGGCGTCAGAAAACTTGTAACGCTGCAGTTGGCGATCTCGTTCTTGTGGCGGATGACGACGTCTCCAGAGGAAATTGGCCGTTGGGTAGAGTCACCAGGGTAGTAGTAGAGGTGAAGACCAGAAGCTCGCATTTCGTGCGGCCAATTCAGAAGCTGTGTCTTCTTGAGGAAGGTAGTGGTGGACAATCTGCAGAAGATGTCTCGGAGGGTTAGCACATTGTGTATCAAGACTAAGTGTTTTGAGTATCCACAGCGGTGTGTGTGACTTCAAGTGACTGTTACACGGTGAATGGACTCATACTATGACCATTTCCCATTTGGGAAATCAATGACTTTAAGTTTGTTAGAATTACTCTTACGTTAATACAAGTCAGCGGACTGTTATGAGAGTTCATTCTTAAGGTGAAATAAGGGCAGAATAATCCCTTCACCTTTCATGTACGTGAAGGGTCTGGTAGTCTACCCAGCCTCCTGTTCACAAGTGTATGCAATAAGCAATCGTGTATTGTAGTAGCTTAATTGGACTATAGGAGTTATCTAAGTCAATTTGTAGAGTAGCAACTGTTCTGTGTTTGTTGTTTCCATTCACGCGGGACTGTTTATTGTGTAATTCATGTGTATCTGTTTAAGAACATGAACATTCACTGTCATTTGATCATTGAACGGTGTGTTCTTGGATTCAGTCTTGGACAGAAAGGTGGACTTTCTAGTGATTAATTTAATTAATGCTCCTAGTTGTTATGGCGCTTTAGAATTGTATTGAGTGTTTCGTTTTGGACTCTCCATGGGGGGATATGTGCGCGCCATTTGGCATGCCAGAAAGTTGTTGCGCCTCCTAGCTAATGAGGAAAAACGTTGAGGTTCGCCATTTGTTTGGAGAATTGTCGAGATGACAATTTGCGCACCGGATGGCATAAAAGCAACGCGTTACGGGCACAATCCGTGGTTGCCCCGTAAAAATAATAAACGTTGTTCAATCCAGGTTTGGGATGTTATCTACATAGCAGGTTTATATACCCAAACTTTCACTATCTGCTCCGGACAATAGTGCAGGCTTATCGCCGATCAATGCATTCGGTAGGACTTGGAAGTGGAGGGTTTTCTAGCGGCCTTCCCTCTCGCTCAGAAACGCCATTTGTCCACGTTGTCTGGTTTTGCGTCACCATAGAGATACAACAGATATGGTGAGTGATGCATTGCAATGTTTGGTTTTAAAGCGTGCGGAGACAGCTCATTGGTAGTGTTTTCTTTCAGAAGGTCGGTCCTTGTAGCCTGGTTTAGCAGCCCGAATATGAATTTGTCCCTGATTAGTTCATCTGCCATAGCATCGTATTCACAGAGACTTCCTGCTTGGCGTACTTTCACTTCCCAGTCTTATATAGTGTCCTGTGCATTCTGGCGTAGATTCCAGAATGTCAATCGATCTGATAACACGGTACTGCCAACTGAGCCAGCGTAGTGGTGGCGTAGACGCTCCATCCATATCCAAGGCTTCAGTTCGTCTGCCGCAGGTATTTGCGGGTCAATTGTGTATCGGATTACTGACAGAGCTTCGTCTGGCATGGCTGACCTCAATGCAGATATCTCCAGCTGGGGTTTCTTGAAATGAGCCTCAATTTGATCTGCGAGTGATGGATCTTTTCCCAAGTCTATATAATCCGTCTGAATACAATAGTCATTAAAGCGGACTTCAAAATTCTTGAAATTCTCAACTTTGTTCCCTCCTATAGTTTCAACTCTGGTCTTTTAAGATGTGCCATGTTCGTATTTATTCTCGTTCAGTCACAATTTGGCTTGCGATACAGTTGCGACGAATCATTGCTTGAATTTTTTTTCGTTTGTCATATTTAGCTTGCCATACAATTGAAATTTTCGAACGTAGCGTGTCCGAATCTGACAAATTGCTCGAAATTCTTCAAAACCGGGACGAGTGGGTCCTCACCTAGCCTAATGTGGCAGATTACTGAGTTAACTTCTGACGCCATGTTGTGTACGCAGGCATATGGCTGTGCTCGGAACGGCCACAGACAACGACTAGTACTGAACAGCGCGTTTACTAGTTTATAAGTACCATCGGAAGCCCACACCTAGTTTCGCTTATCCGACTCTCGCCTGGTTGTGTGACTTCGCCAGGAATATAGTCTGGCTCAGAACCGCCTTTGACTGCTCACTGCCAGTTGGCACGTCTATCCCCCAGAATGTTTACATATTATGTATGTTTCCGATAACGAAATTAAATTACAAAATAGTACCCGAAATAGTATTATACAAAATATAATGAAAATCCATTATCCAGGTTTCTCGGCATCTAAACAACATAGAAACACGTTCATGGTGTCTAAACCATCATTTTTAGGGACAAGGAATTCATTTCTGCCACATTCCGTATCCTCAGATAAACGCCATATTGAAATTAAAGATGGCCGCCATGGACATCTATTAACCACGTTGCTCAGCTTCTAAGCAACATAGAAACATGTTCTTGGTATCTAAACCATAATTTTTAGGGTCAAGGAATTTATTTCTGCCACAGGCCATATCCTCACATGACCGCCATATTTGAATTCAAGATGGCCGCAATGGAAATTTATTAACCAAGTCGCTCAACTTCTAAGCAACATAGAACAATTTTCTTGGTGTCTAAACCATCATTTTCAGGGTCAAGGAATCCATTTCTACACATGCCTTATCCTAAGATGACCGCCATATTGAAATTCAAGATGGCCGCCATGGAAATCTATTAGTTTAGACGTTTTTCAGCTTCTAAGCAACATAGAAACATGATTTTTTGGCGTCTAAACCAACATTGTTCGGGTCAAGGAATTAATCCCTGTCATACGTGACGGCCATAATAAAATTCAAGATGGCCGGCATGCAAAATTCAATATGTCTAGTAAGTTATATTAACATCAAGCACTGTGCCTCCTAACACAGCACATGTTTTCAGCAATGGCAATCGACCAATGTCATGAATAAGTGAATTATCTCATAAAGGGTGACGGCGGTGCTGTCGGCTTGGCAGAAAATCTGCAAGCACTGGAAAGGCGGATGGTGGCAGGACCAGGGATATCTCGCGTCGTGCTGGAGTTCCAAGATAATTTTAAAACTACCAAAGAACAACTATTGACAAAACATCACGAACATCACGCTGCCGTACAGAAAACCTTTGCCAAAGAAGGTGTCGACGATGGTGTCAACAATTGAAGACATGGGCAACCCATTCCTTGAAGATAACAATGATATGCTGACACTTGATACAAAGGTCGTCATGAACAAAGACGTGGGGCAAACAGTCTACACAGCTGAGGATATCGGGAAAAGACAATATAAAAGCGACGTGGAGGACAGACTAAAAGGCACACCTAGCAAACCACTCAGTGATATTATCTCGAAAAACAAATTGCCTCTCTTTAGTACGCCTCGTGCAAAGCAAACATCAAGTAGCAAAGTGCAATTTGCATCACTGAAGACAAACTGCAATCTGCTTGCAAGGCTCTACATAGCTTGCCAGAACAAACAAGGAGATCTTGCCCGTTTCTTTCAACCCGAAAATCAGGCGTCTATTTCTGATATGGGACAACTCCGACATGGATCGAAATCTGACTTACTGGAATGCCTAAAAAAAATTGATTCCTCATCACAGAATGCTCCAGATGTCGATGTGTATGATGATGCTGCTTCATCTGTCAGTATTTTGCTGACAGTCTCAAACAATCAACAAGGGAACGCCGAGTGCAAAACAGAACAACAAAAAGGCAGATAACTCTTGCAGGAACCCCTATTCCAGCAAACTGGGAGAGTTTCCTGAGGATTGAGCAGAACAAAGATGGGCTTTTTCGTTATTTGTCAGAATGTATCAGGTCATACGATGCCGGTGGAAAGATACTCATCAGCACAAAAGATGACATACTTGTGACCGCAAACCAGAATGACATTGGAGACACAGAGTACCTTCAGCCGTGCACACACGAGGAGGCGGACACGCGCATGTTGCTCACATTGCGTGAAACAAGGACTTTCCAAAGTGGCCATCTGGACAGTGGATACAGATGTGGTTGTTCTGGCAGTAGGCCATTTCCATGCTCTTGGAATTGATGAACTGTGGGTAAACTTCGGCGTTGGCACTCACTTTCGTCATATTGCAATTCATGATATTGCAAAGAAATTAAAAATCTAGAGCATTAATGCTGTTTCAAGCCCTGAGCGGGTGTGACACTGTATCCTACTTTTTCGGCCGAGGGAAGAAGTCGACATGGTTGGCATGGACGGCATGTCCGTCTGTAACAGATGCCTTCCTCACACTCTCATCACAACCGGAAGAAGTCGATCCACCAACTCTAGATGAGATCGAAAGGTTCACCGTAGAGCAAGACGTGTACACTTAGTAAGGTGGACGAGACAAGAAAACACTTTTTCGCCCAGGGATCCCATACCATTGAGAATGTCCCGCCAACCAGAGCTGCATTGTTCCAGCATGTCAGACGGGCTGTGTACCAGGCCGGATATGTGTGGTCACAAGTTCTTGTGGCAGCTCCCCACCTGCCAAGTTATGTACACTGTAACACAGGATGGAAACCATTCTGGACTGACCTACCAGAGGCATCTAGGCATCTAGCAATTCAAAATAACTGTGTAGCTGCAGTGGAGCACCTGATGACCCTTGACCTATCTGACTATACGAAGGTTTATACTGCATGCGTTGAGTAAAATATGACTGTTATTTTAACATGTGTATGATTATAGTCCATTGTTAAATTCATAAGAGTCATGATCATCATTTAATAGACATATCTATGGATATCCATGACATATCTCGATTAATTTTAATTTTGTTAACACAGCATGGGTACCTAGCTAGTATTCCCAGTTAGGTGAATTAAAATAAAATATGAGATCTTGTATGTCGGCCATTTTTAATTCCAATATGGCGGTCATCTTAGGATACAGCATGTGGCGAAAATGGATTCCTTGACTCTTAAATGATGGTTTAAGCACCAAGAACATGTTTCTATGTTGCTTAGAAGTTGAGCAACGTGGTTAATGAATTTTCATGGTGGCAATTTTTTTAATCAAAATGGCGGCTAGATACAAATTTGTGGCTCTTAGCCGCTGTACTAATTAGGCGTTTACCAAGAGATAAACGCGTGCACGAACGCTCAACATGTCGATGACTTCATTCTTGGTAGAGTCCATTGGACGCGCCACCTTTGTTACAAACCGGGGGCCGGTTTCATGAAGCATACTTAAAGTTACGCAATTACTTAGTGGCACGCGTTTCCTATGTTCGCTTATATTAAAAAAATCACGTAATTTACTAAGACAATCATCTTAGCGTTAAGAACGTTCTTAGCCCATGCAGGGCCCGGTTTCATGAAGCATATTTAAAGTTACGCAATTACTTAGCGTCACGCATTTGCGTAAACTCCTAAGTTCGCTTATTAACAAAAAAATCACGTCATTTACTAAAACAATCATCTTAGCGTTAAGAACGTTCTTAGCCATTTCATGAAACCCGCCCCAGAATGCAACACGTAACTAGTCTCCGTTCTCATCTTGTGGATTTGATCAATGATGTGACGTTGTTCTCGTTACACCTCTTCTAGTATGAATAAACCTTAATTAAAATAGAAGATGTTTGTTTAGCCAATATGACACCCAATTTCAAATGGCGCAAAATACACGTGAAACAAAATATCATAAGTGTAACGGTTGCAATTCCCAAACAGTGCCATTGTGGTCGCCTTCCGCATCACCCCCAGGTGATCTTTTGAAAGCATTAAAAATAATTTTCGTTGAATGGAGAGGCGTTGTGACACTTTAATGTGATCGCGAATCCGTGCGTGTCTTTCGAATATTACATTTATTGGCGAATTGCTGCAAGAATGCTTGGACCAAGAACTTGACCAACATACATAGGCAAACAAAAACGTAGAAGGATGATCGGCCCAAGAACCGAACCAATAAGCATGACCAAACAAAGAAGGCAGAATGAATCAGAACTGGACCAAACGGCATGGCCAAACAAAGAATGCAGTAGGACGCTTGGAAAAAAATGGACCAACGGACATGGCCAACCAAAGACAGTGGCAGTGGTTATTTACATTTGCAACGTCATTCTTTTGTACGTACATTCGACAAGTTTTCTTACACTTCGTAGAGAGAGGACTTAACCATTGTGCACGTATGTGACTGAAACAGGTGGGGAGATTGCTTGCAATGCAAGCAGCAAACAGGAAACTGAGAAACGATATTCTGAGAGATTGATTTAATGGCATAGTCCCACGACGACACACTACTACAAAATATATCTAAATGCCGAGTCTCGGATTATTAACTAAAACAGTACAATCGTTAGATTAGTAGCACATATTGATACAGCTATTAAAACGACATATAATTATGATATCGGCTACTCAGAAGTTGGCGATTGTTCTCACATACAATGGCTACAACTTTGTACGACTCAACGCGATGTATGCCACCTTTTTTCTAATGTATTATTATTTATGTGCATAATTCCACCTTTACTGTACAGGCATTCACTAGCCTCTTTACAGCTAGTAGTCATTTATCCCTGGACGATAGTAGGTGTAATTATTTACAACGTCATCTAGGGTCTACGTTCTTGTTTTCACCGGATTACTAAGTTTGAACTGCGACTGAATTTTAACCGCTTCTCTTGGTTTAGGCGAGAATCTAGAACACTAGAGGTGAAGTGTACAATAAAGTTGGGGAGAGTTCCATTAAACGGTTAAAGGCGTTCTACTTTCCTTTGCTCACAAATACAATATCCAAGTAGATTATTAAAATTAGAGGTAACCGATTAAACTACTCCCCAGAAAAACAGATATGCACCACAGACACGACTACACACCATTTCCTTCAATATTTTGTCCGTTTCTAATTGTCTTTTCATCTCAAACGTCTGGGAAGGACAAGCGAATGCATCATATCTAATGGTGCTTAGCGATATGCCAATACTGCATCCTATTTGTAGGTTTCTTAGTTTTCATTTATACTACCGAACATGTTGTAGCTCACAATAGCGAAACACCTACACCGCTGTGAGAACTACAGTACGTTTCGCAGTGCTGCATTTTCCAACTATGCCAACTGATAAATATTACATGACATATTCATAATCCCCACACCACTACTAAATAAACAAAACGTCGTTACAACATTACAATAACTTCTTGCACACTGTCAAGCACCTCCATCAGCCTACAGCGACTGTCAAAGCTCGTTTACATGAGCGATTTTAATCCGATTCTGGATAGATTTTGGCCCAATTACGTCGCATTTGTGCGTGCGACCTATTGAGTTATTAACGGCTTCAAAGATTGCAACCAGATGTCGTAGAATTAAAACCGGTTCCTATTCTATTATGCATCTTAGCCACCAGTTGGTCCCGATTTTTATCCCATTGTATCGCAGGTCAAGGTGTTGTACAATATAATGGTCTAATCGGATAGGGGGTCGGAATATAATTGCTCGTGTTGACGAGACCTTCAGCGTCGACATTACGCTATGATACAAACAACTCTTATTTCTTATCGCTCTCTGCAACTTCGGACGGAGTGAACAATACCTTTAAACTGTTTCTTCAATCGACAGTTCTACTCAACAAAATCATGCCATTTTCAAGCCAACTAATGCACAATATGCTAACAGAATAACGTCTTGTCAACGGAAGACACTTCATTGTAGTTATGATTATTCACAATTTCTGGTTTGTGAATTTACTGCCATATATGATGGTGTACACATTTTTGGTATACCAAAAATGTGCGCACCACTAAATAGATTAAATTCTGTCGATAAATAAAACAAGTCTTTCGAAGAGCTGAATGGTTAAAAATTGTACATATTGAAACAATGCCTAATTGCACAAATATTCCGTGCGGGTATTCGGACGAACAGTGTATCTTAAGGAAAATAATTTGCCTAAGAAGGTGCATTAAAATCATACTTCTAATACGACATAAATGTTGGGTTCCCTTCGTGAATCAGCCATTCCAGTGGATGCTGGACCCTTGAACATTATTTCCTTGAGTGCGACATTTATTTGTATATTTGAGCAACAAGTGACACGCAAATCAAATCATCAACTTTGCATTCAAAAATAGTCACACCACGTTAACGCAAGCATCTAATTGTGTATCTGGTCGACTATGGGGTTTATAAAATATGGATACGGTTACAACTCTGCTGGTCATCCCGCCACGTGATTGGTCCACAAATGAGCACAGTCTCCAGTTAAAAGAGGTATATTTAGGCGACACCTGGCGGTGTAGCAATGAGTGTAATCTTAAATTGACGCTCGACCAGTGAAAGGCCACGTTTTGCTACCGCTCACATTAGGATGTCCCAAATAAAACGCAACTGGGCGTCATTAAAAAAATCACCAAAAACTATATATATATATATGTACATACACACATACATATATATTATATATATATTCTACGTTATATTATATATATATGCATAGACATAATATATTATTTATATACACTTCTACACATAATATTATATATACTTCCATATAATATTATATATATATATACTCTGTATATACATATATACAGTGTATATATATCATATTATATGGAAGTATATATAATATTATATGTAGAAGTGTATATAAATAATATATTATGTCTATGCATATATATAATATAACGTAGAGTATATATATATATATATTATATATGTATGTTTTATGTAGATATATATACATGTATATATACAAATTACATAACATATAATTATATATATATATATAATTATGTGTTATATAATGTGTATAATTATATATATATATATTGTATATATGTATAACATATTATATTGTATATGTATATATAATATTATATATATATATATAAGTATATATAATATATTATATCTATATAATTTTTATGTATATATAAACACTTATATTATCTGTACACACATAAGTATAGACAATGTCAAATAAACATCAACCATTAATCCACATTCTCATCTGCTTCGTCGTTTGCACACTTTTTGTTATCCCTTGTCTCTCCATTGCTGAGAGTGAATGTTCCTTGCGAACCTCGAATAACTTTCACGCAACCCTGTGTGAGGTGAACAAATGGAAATTTGATAGTCCCATGTGCGTGCGTTTGGATACCATGTTCCGTCGCACGGTGCCACCAGTTCCGTTCACTTCTGCCATCTGGATGCGATAGTGTCCGGTGTGACCGCCTGGTTGAGTGGTAGTCGGTGGTCAGTTGCCTTTGTTGATCTGAAAGGAACATGCGTGAATATACGTTAACTTGTAGTTGAAGCACAATTCAACGACGCTCACACGCACTCAAGCATGCAAACCCTTGATGGAATTATATTAACAGCAATATGGAATACGTCACGTAGGAATATTTTGTGTTAATATCTTTAAAATGTGTGAATTCATTTGGAAACCGGTCGTTGCCATTCTAAATGTTTTGACCAGCACCTCCTTTTCTTATTTATAACAGAACAGAACAAGTATTTTTAATTATTTCGGCACCTGTCAATGGCACGAAGATAAACAGAGCGGCCAGGGTAACGATTGCACTATGCCTTGAATATCCTAAAATTTACAGTCGTTGAGTGATGCTGTTTGTTTCGCATCGACTTGCCTGTTTGTCTTTCTCTGCTTCCTTCATCGTCTCGTAGCGGTCTCTAGCGATGATGAGGGGCCGAACCAGCACATCAGACAGCCCGGGGAACAACTGCGGGACACACGGCAAGGGTGAGAGGTGGTCGTCATCATGTCAGTGCAATTGGTGGTGGTGGTGGTGGAGGTGGAGGTGGAGGTGAAGATGGTGGTGGTGGTGGTGGTGGTGGTGTTTGTAGTGGTGGTTTTATTGGTGGCGGTGGTATTAGTAGTGGTGGTGGTGGTGGTGGTGGTGGTGGAGGTGGTGTTGGTGTTTATGGTGGTGGTGTTGGTGTTTGTGGTGGTGTTGGTAATGGTGGAGGTGGTGGTGGTTGTGATGGTGGAGGTGGTGGTGGAGGTGGAGATGGTGGTGGCGATGATGGTGGTGGTGGTGGTGTTTGTAGTGGTGGTTTTATTGGTGGCGGTGATGTTGGTAGTGGTGGTGGAGGTGGTGATTGTGTTTATGGTGGTGTTAGTAGTGGTGGAAGTGGTGGTGGTGGTGGTGGTGGTGGTGGCAACTACCGACCTAAACTCACCTTTGCTAGGGAGTCAAACATCGGGATCAGAACGAACTTGATAAAGCCAATTTGAGCCGACGGCTTTGTCACCTTGTCTCTGTCCATAAACGGGGCCACCGGAAGTCCTTGCATCTTCTCTTTGTCGGACTGTAAAAGTGGACAGAAACTTAAACAATCTGTTTTCTTTTCTTAACTTGTTATCCGTAAAA
Source organism: Escarpia spicata (assembly GCA_963995525.1). Lineage (NCBI taxonomy): Eukaryota > Metazoa > Annelida > Polychaeta > Sabellida > Siboglinidae > Escarpia > Escarpia spicata. The sequence continues at coordinate 22,368,397 of OZ023217.1, forward strand.
AGTTAGTTATAAAATGTAACATGGACCTATAACCAATAAGGTACAATAATTCTTCGTTAACTGGATTAAATATACTGTTTATATTGTCCGGTAAGGTTACGCATACGAATTCACTGGGCATCATCTTGCTTATGCATAGTTATATTTCAAAGAGCGTACGATACCAACAGTGCTCTCAACATATACAAGTATGAGACTGATTTAACAAGATTGCCGTCCTGAGAATTAACTCTAGATTGCAACTAAACAAGGAAGCTCTTGGCTTATCGAGAGTCCAAACTTTTTGATCTATGTGTATCCCGCCCTTCTACCGAAAGGAACTCTTCTAAAACAAACACTTACCTGGTTAAAATATTCTTCCAAGAGACAATCGACCCACGGTTCCGAGACTTCAAACGGCCGAACTTCATTCGATATGTCGCAGCACTTGATCAAAACCATCTTCAACTGGGTGGACAATAAGAAGGATGTTCAATTAAAAAGAAATATCAAGAAACAAAAGATAATATGACTGCTACCTAATGCACAGAACACCAACAAAAGGACAAGGAAGTCTTCCTTGAGTGAAACAGATACTGCTATCAATGTTTACATAACCATTCAATATCGTAACAATGTCTATCTGGTCGCCACTTAATCGTATTTTCTATAGCGCTGCTACATTTTAAACTACATTCGTTTAGGCGTCTTTCATGACTTTTTAACAGTTTAACGGTCTCCTCTGTGTTCTTTCTGCCTCCTAGAAGTACTTGCTTCGGTGTGGCTTCCTAGCTGGTGTACTGTCAATTTATGTCGTGGGAACTGTTCACATATTCCTACAGGGCATACTGTGACACAACATTGTTATAATTATACCTACATATGATTTTTAATCTGGACAACTATTGACATTTTAGAATACTAATCCAGGAGTGATGCGGATATCTGTGTAGTACGTTCTGTATGAATAGATAAGTATCTACAGTTGTGAACACCCATTAAGGGATGTGACACTGCGACTAGGATATGTTCAAAGTGACCGCATAATACAAGATTAATGTAGATTAACATGTCATAAATGTATCGTGCCTATGACGACGGTGTCTCCTTATGCATATTGCGCGATTCTCGTACTAACAAAGACTGCTTCACTGGAGAAGCCCTGCAATTTTATTCCATCATTCCAGATATTCCATCACTTACGGATATCAGGTGTTCGTCTTTTGTGAAGTCGAACTCATCTATTTTGTCCTTGAAGTTGTTGAGAATTTCCCCGTGCCGAGCCATGTCTGTGGCGAGGATGAGCGTAATCATGCCCTGAAACAAACACCACGCATCTTATCCCCAGCTCGGCTGTTCAATATGCAATAGCTGATAGGCATTGTGTCCATAAGCAGAGGAGTCAAGGTGGTGTTCGAGTGAACAGGTCTGCCATGGAGAGGAGTGTAAAGCGCTTTGATTAGTGGCAAGGAATGAAAACCGTGGTAAATAAGAGCTTAACCGTTGCATTTTATCACAAGCCGTACATAACCCTTGATTGTTTGATGCAATCGTATGAGCATTCGCAAGAGGTCAACGACCATGTGCTGTGTTGCGACTAACAGCCCACTGAGTTCAATCGCCGTTAAACGGAAACAAAAGACAATTGTTTGGCTTTACGCGTCTAAAAGTGTTAACAAAAAATAACCATTTGCCGAACTGAGAATGCTACACTAATTTACTACGTACAATAAACCCGACCGTTTATTAGTATTTGTAATGATTATGCCACTTCCAATTATGTAAGTCGCTTGTATGTATATTGTGAGATGTACGGCGTAAATAAAAGCCACGTTTGCTTGTTCGCTATAACCTGTAAACATTTTACGTCCATGTGGTGCATAGCGTTGTGCTACAATAGACGTTTATGCATACAAAGATGTAACTCAGCTTTAGAGTCGAAGGGAATATGAGAAACTAATAAATGAGCCGTGCTATTTGTAGACATGTCGGGTAAAACTAGAAACCTGGGGCCGGTATCACGAGGCGGCTAAGAATGTTCTTAACGCTAAGATGATTTTCTTAGTAAATGACGTGATATTTTAATATAAGCGAACATAGGAGTTTATATAAACATGCGACGCTAAGTAACTGCCTAACTCAAGTACGCTTCGTGAAACCGGCCCCTGGCGCTGCATAACCGAAGTTACATCTCGGCGGTTATTGGTCAATTTACTGCGCCGTGGCCAAGATGTCAGACTCCACGATATAGGCCATTTTATTAGAATGTTCCACATTGAGACCGCACTCTGAGTTAACCACTGATGTGAAAATTTGATTGCAGTGGCACATGGTTAGTTAGTTTTACCACGTTTAGGTGCATAACACCAAAACGTTGCTTTTTGTTTCCCTTTAATATTCCCATCGGTTCATTACCCCGTTAGCAAGGTGTTCGCTAATGTGATTAAGTCTAAGCTTATCCTCCTTTTGTTCTCCCCAACCCGTGTCCTAAACACACCACGGCTCCCCAGTTGATTGTGGATTGTATGGTGTGTTGCCTGGTGCATGTCTGTTATCGATTAAGTGAGCATGGTTCAATGCACTGGGACCAGGCCTGGGGTAATGGTAATATGTAATAGTAACGATTCCAAATAATGAAGCACTAGGTATAGGTTGAGCAAAACAATCAATGTAATAGTAATAGTAATAGGAGGCAATGTAATAGTAATTGACATATTACTTTTATATTACAAATGAACATTTCAACTGAATTTCCACATTACCCCATTTACCCATACTTGGACTTCAGAGGAATCTACACTTTGGAGTAATACTGGCTTCTTTTGTGTTAGACCTGCTCCTACAGCCTAACAAAGACAATGAAGACTGCCAGCATAACTGACTGGACTGTTTGTAAAATCTGGTCAGGAGCTGGGGTCATTCAAATGAAGTCTTCTCTCAGTCTGGCTGAACCGTCTGTAAATGTACTTTGTATCAACAAGTTTGCTACCTGTCACTCTCAGTTAGTCTCCATCTATGTACGCATGACTAAGTATAATAGACTATATATATATATATATATATATATATATATACATGCATATAATATATGTTTTATCCTTAAACAGTATGTATATATTTATACATACTACCATAAAATGTTGCGATTGAAAATGTAATAGTAATAGTAATTGCTTCAAATGTAATAGTAATAGTAATAGGAAGAATTCAGCATGTAATAGTAATAGGAAGGAAACAAAGTAATAGTAATATATTGCATTGCAATGTAATTGACCCCAGGCCTGAGTTTGGGACACTGGAGCCCTTAGAGACTTGGACAGTCGCTATCCGTTTGGAATCTTATATAATTTTGTACGCACCATTTTCCTCGTATATTTATGAAGAGACATATCAAGTCATCGACGAATTCTACCTATGGCATGGGGTGTAAAATATTCCACACACGGAAATAGACGAAGACGCACAGATCACATGGTCCTGATCAACACAACATTATACCGACACTGAATCAGCTGCAGCCAAAATATGCTCTAGTGATTAAACAGCATTGCAAGACAGAGCAACGTGTGGCTATATTTCATCAGTAATTCGATACGACATTTACATGCACTTCCGTTGGTATACACTTGTAATGACTTTACTTCGCTTTGTGTACGTACTTCCACTGATTAATTCATTGATTTATGGCAACCGTGCAACTCGTGGAATGGATACCTTGTCGGCAGAGGGACGGTGTAATTAATTAATGCAGAACGGATTCACAGATAACATTATTTTAGTCGTTCAGAACAGCTGAGTTATTCCACTACATCATATATTTGACACTAAGCGGCCCATTTGTAGTGCACAGCGCTTCACCATATGAGATAATGCCACATAAAACATAGGCGAGGTGACACATTGATAATTTGCATGGCTGTCGAGCTCCATGGACGTCGATATTATCATACAGGTTCCCGTCGAATAATGATTACACGCGCGATTACACCAACTGCGTAGCTCCAATACAAATCAAAACGTTCATTTTTATTGAAAATAAATTATTTCTTCTAAACAAATCTAACTCATATTTTACCTGTAGTACAGACTAACGCCTTTCAGTTCGACGGTGTCATCAGCACGAATGACGTAATCATTATATAATATGTATACAAATAGGAGGCGAAACGTGCGGTAGCTCGCAACGATTGGCGTACACACCTGCGTAACCACTGCATAATTGGTTGACATTCTTTTAGATTATTGAATATATTTCTTCTTAGCATCTCCAACGAATAAGTAACATGTATAATACAGATTTTCACTTCTTAGCAAGACCGTTTCCACATCCGGTCGGATGACGTCATCGTAAATACGCGAAGTTCGTAGTTCCCCTCGTCTCAGTAAATCGCTGCCTGTGTTTTTCCTATCCATATTACCTCCTGCAGTTGTCTTCTCCTTCTATTGGATTCCCTGTCTACTTCTCCCAGATATATATATATATATATATATCTGGGAGAAGTTCTTAGCAGATTTTCACTTCTTAGCAAGACCGTTTCCACATCCGGTCGGATGTAGAAACCCTGTCTATTTCTCCCAGATATATATATATATGCACAGGGAATCCAATAGAAGGAGAAGACAAGACAACTGCAACAGGTAATATGGATAGGAAAAACACAGGCAGCGATTTACTGAGACGAGGGGAACTACGAACTCCGCGTATATACGATGACGTCATCCGACCGGATGTGGAAACGGTCTTGCTAAGAAATGAAAATCTGTATTATACATGTTACTTATTCGTTGGATATGCTAAGAAGAAATGTATTCAATAATCTAAAAGAATGTCAACCAATTCTGCAGTGGTTACGCAGGTGTGTACGCCAATTGTTGCGAGCTACCGCACGTTTCGCCTCTTGCCAGCCGGCGTCAGACCACATTAGTGTCCGACCGCAATTACTGAACGAGTCGCTGTGGAAATTGCATGACGTTGTAATGTGTTGATTTTCGAGCACTTCTACATAGGACATGTTGGTACGGTGAATATCGAAGGTACTACTTGTATAGTTCACGGGGTAGCAATAAATATACGCTAGTCGCTCGCGTATTCGCACAGTGACTAGTTTGCAGAAGGCACCAATATTAAAAAAATCCGTCACCAGTTTGGGAAGAAATTGAAGGGAATCAGGTTTGGGTGGATATTACTGGAAAACGAGGTACGCAGTTTTCACGTATTTTACATACGAGGCCAGTTAATTAATGCTTAAGTAATGCTGGGGAAGTTTAAAGAAATTGTATAGATAAATTATCCATCCAGTACGGGATAGGTTACAATGGCCGCCTATGTAAAATCTGTTGTGATCTCACCCCAGCCGTATGACCTTGGTCTATGTTTGCTGGATGATCGGCAGCTCTTTTTCGGGGGATGGACTATAAACGTGCACAAACCATTTGAACTAAACTGGCGTATTCGTCCTCATCTTCGCAATTGTCACTGGCCTATATATGCGCTCGCGCGTGCGTTAGTGTGTGCGTGCATGCGTATGTGTGTGCATGTGTGCGTGCGTGCGTGCGTGCGTGCGTGCGTGCGTGCGTGCGTGCGTGCGTGCGTGCGTGCGTGCGTGCGTGCGTGCGTGCGTGCGTGCGTGCGTGCGTGCGTGCGTGCGGGTAGCCGTCCGTACGTACGTTCGGGCGGCCGTGCGTGTATATGCAAACATGTTGTGATGCTTTGTTGCAAGAGGTTTCTATAGCAAATCCCTTCCAGTCTGCACTTTATTAGTGCACTTAGTCGGTCGTTCTGGGGATTACGCAGTAATCTGCATAACCAGGTGGTCAATTGGTCCACAAGTAGCTGCGCTCACGTGCGCCTGAATACCTGCGTAAGACCCGTGCTTCTTGACACCGTCGAAATGTAGGTCACGACGTCATTCCTCCGTCTTAGCGCCTGTAGACGCCTGCGCACGCGCAGACGGGAGGCCGGGGACGCGGCCGCCAATAAATCAATGGTCGCGCTTCAGGCTCAGGGTCGTATCATTAGCGGTAATTAGAGCTTTGATGTTACGAGAAAATCATCCGACCGATCGTCATGTGATAAGGTGATGGCGCGTCAGTTACGTGCCACTGTGACAGTGAATCCACAACTTGGTGAAAGCCGCGGGCAAACACGGATATACACGGACGTCATCGAAAGTGACTTTCTGATCAGATATAATTTCAAATATCTTTCGCCACACGCAACATGTGATTTTGTTCTACATAGTGATATCGTAGTCGACCAATGGCTCGCATATGGTAGGGCCTATATGCTAAGAAATTAAATATGGCTGCCGCGTTCACGACAATATTCGACTTTGAAATGCTCAAAGTTGTTGGCCATTCTTTCTGGGTAGGATTGTGTCGAGGTTAGAATTAAGTGTATGGAAAAGATCTAGATGTTAAGGTTATGCGGTTGTTGAATAGTGTTCGGACCCTTTAAACTAATACATCCGGTTTCAAATAATCGCAACGCAACACCGTCATTTCTTCTAAGACGACAATGTCAAGTCTACTTCTTAAAACAAAAATACTGACACACTTAAGTAAGGATTGCTAATGGAGATAGATTGTATACACATGACAGTACATATAGTCCTGTAGCACATTCCATGGATCATGTATTTAACAAGATTTAACAAGATTGCCACCCAGAGAATTAACTCTAGGTGGCAGGTGGACAAGGAAGCCCTTTGGCTTATCGAGAGTCCGACCATTTTATCTATGTGTATCCCGCCCGTCTGAGGTATGTGTCGATTTTATTTTAAAACATATTCACGCTACTAGCACCCACACAATCAGCAGGTAATCTGTTCCATTCATTTACAATCCTTTGTGAAAATGAAAACTTTCTTATATCCAATCTACTCTGCTCCTTTACTAATGTAAGTTCATGTCCTCTAGTCCTTCTATCTTTCTTAACTGAGAAAAAAATATTTCTATCAATATTTTCATAACCCTTCAATATTTAAAAAACTTCTATCCGATCTCCTCTCAATCTCCTGGTCTCTAGTGTTGGTAAACTGCATTTTTTAGGCGTATTTCGTAACTAAGATCCCTCAGTTTTGGTATCATTTTAGTAGCTCTCCTCTGCACTCTTTCTAGCATATCTATGTCCTTCCTGCGATATGGCCTCCACGCTTGAATACAATATTCTAAATGAGGCCTAACTATTGTTTTGTACAGCGGTATTATTAGCTCTTTTTCCTTATACGTTTTGTTTCGCCTAATTAATCCAAGGATTTGATTTCCCTTTGAAGCTGCAATTCCGCACTGCTCTGAAACCTTCATATCAGCACTAATGGTTAACCCTAAGTCCTTTTCTTTTACAGTAGTACTTAGTACAGTACCCCCCATTGTATATTCTACCTCTTCGTTCCCATGTCTGTGTGGAGGCATTTACATTTCCCAAAATTGAACAGCATTTGCCACTTTTCAGACCATTTGATCAACCTGTCAAGATCATCTTGTAAATGCTGTCTATCTCCATCACTTTTAATCCTTCTAAACACTTTTGTATCATCCGCAAATTTCAACACCTTGCTTGTTATTTCATCATCCAAATCGTTGATATATATTAAGAATAATATAGGTCCTAATACTGATCCCTGTGGTACCCCACTCAATACCGATTTCCAGTTTGAAGCCTCCCCATCAACTACTTAACGTTGTCTTCTGTCAATCAGCCATTGTTCTATCCAGTTTATTATACCATTTCCTATGCCATGGGGCTTTAGTTTAAGCAGTAATCTTTGATGTGGTACTTTGTCGAAAGCTTTTTGAAAATCTAAGTAGACGATATCTACTGGTGATCCCTCATCTACCCACTTAGTGATGTCTTCCAAAAAACATAACATACTTGTTAAGCATGACCTCGCTTTAAAAAAACATGTTGAGACGGATTTATCAAGTTTTGTTCAACAAGAAAATCCACCATGTGATCTTTAATTAGTCTTTCTAATAATTTACAAATCACTGTATTGTATTGGCAGGATTCAAACTGATAGGACAAAATTGACGCAGCTAAGTGACAGTCAAACTGAAATTACAGGGGCGTGTCCATAGAGGGTAGTGTGTTGTGGGTGGGCACGAAAACCTCATCTAGCAGCTGAACTCGGCTCGACTAGTGACATCTGAATTGGAGGGGGGTGTTGTTGAAATTTTTTTGCCGCCGCGTAGTCGTCATTTCAGCTTATTGCAACCAGAACGGGGCATATTTGAAAGGGTCTGGGGAGCATGCACGCGGGCCCATTCAAAAAGGTTTACGGGCACGCAAACAAGCGGTCTAGGGGGCACGTGCCCCCCAAACCCCCATAGACACGCCTATGAACTATATGGGTGCCCACGAGGTTCATGGAAAGCAAACAGCCTATGATACTTAATGTCATCATCACGTTATTAGCCCCACATTTGCGTGGGCATTACTACCCTTTACTACGTATACACAAAGATGTTCGTTTCGGGCTGCAGTAGCGCAGCGTAAGAGCTCCGGTTTCTCAACTGAGAGAACGCGAGTTCGAATCCTGTGCGGCGGTGTCGAACCTTGGGCAAGTTCGGTTACTCTACACTGCTTCAGTTCACTCAGCTGTATGAATGAGTAAATGGCGATAGAAAGTGTTGGATATTTTTGTACGAATAGTCTTCGCGCATTAATTGTAGCGTGGCTGAATGCTTCCCAGAGAAGTCGCGATGGTGTTCGATTGAACAGGTCTGCCAGGGAGTAAAGTGTAAAGCGATTCGAGCAGTCCTGAGGACTGGATACTGCGCTATATAAGAACTTACGTTTGCCTTTATGCCAATGATTCCAGCTCCCTGGCACTGTATGACCTTTTCCGCATGGTTTTCTGAAGACCTTATCCCATACAATCATCATAAGAGCACCCGTGCGACTGGTGATGTGTTCGTGTGTTTAGCTTGTGTTATAATAAATGTAATGAACCCTGGGAAATCATCAAATAAGAATTCTGGATGGTTGTTAAAATATGGTAACTTTATTGCCTACTCACGGATCTGATGCGCTTGAAGTTGACTTGGTCGACGTTGGAGAAGATGTTCGTTTCGGGGTTACTCAGAATCTGGAAAGCGACTGCGCAGTGATGGTTCTCGAGCGGCGAGATATCATTGTATCGAATGGCCAGCTCTGTCTTTGCATTGATTTGATACCTGGGGTCAGAAGACGGACGGTTATTAATGCATTTCCCCCATTAACAAGACCCAGGGGTACACTTAATAATAACAATAACAATAATTTTATTTATACACTAAACTAAAATCACATACTTTGAGCTTATTCAAGTTTTGCAAACAGCAACTCAAGATACCCTCAGAATACCATTCCAGCTAGGTCATTAGTACCCATTAAATCTTGTACCGGTGTCCTGTAAAATACATCAACAAAATGTAGTCGCTGTTGCGCTTGCAAAATGTTGTTTTCATTTATTGGAATATTCACATACACGGTAACCTGTGCTTTCCGTGATGTTTTTCATTAATCTGTCGCGCAAAATTAATACGCTTCACGGGCATGCGTAAGAGCAATATACTGTTCGCAGCATAAATGGATGTATGTTACTCTACACTGCTAAGCCACCAGCCGACGAACGAATTGTGGCGTGCAATATGAACATAATTGAACCGTCAACGTTGAGTTATCCACTACGACTATTGCGTCAGACATTTCCACTACATCGCAAACGCAGACGACAATGGGCTGAATGTATTGGTTGATCCTAAAGTATTTTATGATACACACATTATTGGCCGTTTAAAATAGATGGCGCCATTCTACGGTGCGTGGTGAGTTTGTACCCGATGTCACAGAACTCACAATTAGCATAATATAAATCTCTAGACTCATTAATGTTATATATTGAGGGTTTTTCTAGTATTGCATACTGCAGTCAGATGTTCAGTAACGCACAGTAGAACCTCGCTTTACGTTCACCTAGGTGACATAGCCACGTCGCAATGAAAGCCCTAAATTATGTTTTAACAATAACGTATAGGAAATCAGGCCCGCTAATGTAGTCACCTCGCTATTCGGGCCAGTACCGTGGGTGACCTTAATAGTCAGATTCCAATGTATGTGTTTAAACAAGATATAATGTAGCGTCAGTTTCTGGTGTTTATATTGATATCGTGTATTTATCATTCTTCAGATCATTTTAAAAATATAAAGAAAAAGCTAATACAATAACGGTCAACGTGAACGTTGGTTTAAATATGTACCAATAGGTCGGAACATGCAATTAAATAACGCATGCTTCCGTGGTTTAGCTCGACCTTGGTTGAGACAGTTGTTTATCATATTGGATAGAGGTCATGTGCCGGCTAGTTTAAATTCACTGGAACGCACTGGTGAATATTCATGAAATGATACCGAGTGAACCGCTACGGACGGGATGTCTAAATGGCATCCATACAATGTCGTATCGTTGACATTGATCCTTCAATCAACTTCCGTCCACCGGTTTTATACTTGCCACGCTTTACCGACAACATTGATAATGTGATGGATTTCGAAGAATTTCTTATGTTAAAATCTTCCACACCTTTCCTGGGCTTCTGCGAAAAAGAATTACCCATACTAATTTCGCTAGAATAGCGTGTTGTTCGAGGGATGCTGACAATGTTAAGCGATAATTGCGTGGTCAGATGGTTAATTAGGAACAAACTTCCTTAATTGTAGTTCGGTTCTCATCATGAATCCCTCTAGCTAAATGTAGCCAGGAAGCGGAAGGATGTGAGTTCGGCGTTACCATGGTTACGCAACTTCAGCATATGGAAATAACCTAATTAGTTTCAATAAGTGACGTTTTGGTGGCAATATGACCTCCCAAGTCTCTCCTTTAGTTTGGTTACCACTGACGCTGACGTGTAATTTCATTATTGCCGACACGAACAATGGTGCGTTGACGTTTCGTCCAATTGGGAGCAATTCCGGAATGCTCTCTTAGAAGCGTCGTCAACCCACTCTCATTGCTTTTGAACTAGGCAATGCACGACCTTTATAATTTGTGAAATCTCCCTGATTTTTATAACATGCTTGCACGAGAACATTTATATCAAATTAAACTATTTCTTAGAAGTTCGGATAAATTACATTCTCCGCAGTGAGAATTCTGAAAGGAGTTTGAGTTCAATAAGACAGAAAGTAAATTTATATTTGACAAACATTTTTGACATCATACGTCATGTTAATGGGGCATGTGTATATCATTTGATGGTTTATGTAATGCAACTAATTTTAGTTATCAGTAATAAGGCTCTGGTTAGCAAATTATTAAAGTGTGTTATCTAATGTAATTGGAATGAATTACTCTTAAAGATTTTATAATTTGTTTGACTGTGTGGCAATTAAACTATAACAGCTATCTTGTTTTGCAAGGATGATTTATTTACAGATCATCGTTAGGACCTCAATTCACAACGCAGTCTACTTCAGTTCTGATATAATCAGGAAGATATATGGATCGACGCAATACGGAATCTCCCAACGATCGAAGGTGCATTGCTCTTCAGGGTATAACATCGCCTAGCGTCCCGCGGTAGATAGTGACGTCAGCAGTGACGTCACATTGTCCATTACTCACGAGTTGTTGTAGCCTGGGTGATCGAGATCATGACACACGCAGGACGTGATGAGGATGGCGACATCTTCGCGCGACAACTTCTCGAGCAGACCGCTTTTATGAATGACGCCATACATCATCTGTGTGACGCAGAAGCAGTGCCGGAAGTTGTGGAACGGGTTGTTTCGGTAATTCTCCTGCACGCACAACTGTAAGCACGAACACCGCGTACAGTCGGGCGAAGCTGAGAGCAGAACGATGACTGACAGACACAGATAGACGGACGAACGGACGGATGGACGAACAATTAGACGCGACAGACAGACTGTCGCAAGCAAGCACACAAAAAACATGCATGAACACGCATGCACGCATGAAAGCACGCACGCACACACGCACACATGCGTACACGCGCACACACATTCGCGCGCGCCTCCCCCACACACACTTTTACTCTCACGTTCTCTCCTCCTCTCTCTTTCCCTATCCCCTCTTCCTCTCTGTGAACTACCTCCATATAATATGGTGTTTTTAGGCAGCAATTAGTTATCTTAGAAATGCATATACACAAAACCAGTCAGGAACAGGATGCACACGGGAGCACTGACGCATCTAAGTTGTACACTACCATACGTGATCAGCGGCGTGTGACGGACCACACGTGATCAGCGGCGCGTAACGAAGTACTCACCAGCCAGCGCTTCAGTGTAATTTTGTTCATGTTGAACTCTTTAACCAGTCCCAGTTCGTGGTACATGTGCTCCAATAGGCTGAGCATCTGAAACGAAAATACCAATGTGTGACGAACCAGTTTATGACCAACAGTGAACAGCAACACGGACATTTCAAAGCTGTTCCATTTAAGAACCAGTTTATGACCAACAGTGAACAGCAACACGGACATTTCAAAATACCAATGTGTGACGAACCAGTTTATGACCAACAGTGAACAGCAACACGGACATTTCAAAGATGTTCCATTTAAGAGATTGTTTCTTTTGTTCTTTCGTTATTTCAACAATAACACAACAGATGCCAAATATACAAAAACTAATTAATTATCCACAGCCTTGATGTTGAAAATAGTTTGTCACTGTTAACATTTCCGAAATTACCGTACATATCAAAAGAAGCAAACGAATTACAGTATGCAACATGCAATGTTTAAATCATAACTATATTGTTTAAATATTTTTACATCAATGGCAGTTTTTTCTGTATACAGTAGATAGTCACTGTAGTCATTTGTCTTATAGAATGTAACTTTTCTAATTCAGTATTTTTCAGCCTGACAAGATCATCTATAATATCAGTGTACCTCAGAATGTTTTGCTCTACGACCCCCTTTTCTCAGACAATCATATCACAACGGCCCCCACCAACCACAATAAATCTAAAGGTGACGCTGCATAAAAGCAACATGGTTCGTGATTGTGAATTATTTATAGCCGTTTTGGTCGGTTAAATCTTCAATGGATTGGATGATGCTTCAAAACATCGACAAGCTTACAGATTCTGGGTTTCGTTATAGCGAGTGCACACCGGAGATCATGCTCCACCTTGAGCTTGTTGTGATATCTTGTCTTAATGTGTACGAGACTAGAGAACGCAGCCTCAGAGCGGTAGGTTGAAGCGAATGGTAGCAGGTGAGGCAAAGTCACGCAAGTTCGGGTAGGTAACTTTCATGGGTGACGAAAACACTGTGACAGTTTCAGAATCGAACTTCATCTTGGCACCTGACTCTTCCTAGAGACCAAGAAGTTCTGTTTATGCAGCATTAATGTCATCTTGTACTCGTGTAACTGGCGCGGTTAATGGATTCCGAAACAACCGAGTTGTTTCTAATATATATCACCGGGATGTACCTTGTGAATTCCACTTCCAGTGCTTTCAGATGCTCAGTTATCAAGCTTGTTTCATCACAGTCTTCGGCGACTTCTGATACCGTTTCCAACATTGCGAGGTTGTCTGAGCCAATCTTGCGCCTTCAACTATTCGGTCGGCTTGCGCACGAAAGCTTTGATTTGTTTTCAACAAAATCAAAGATCAAGGTTTCTTTCCCCTGAAGTTCAACGTTCAGATTGTTGACCTGTCTAAATATGTCGACGAGGTACGTTTGTCGTAGTTCCCAGGCTGAAAGAAGATCCATTTTGTTTTGGATACTGAAAAATAGCTTGATTTTCTCTCTGTGGACAAACACACATCGGACAACATTGCCTTTGGAGATCCACACTTGTGTATAGAACAGAAGAGTTTCATGGATAGAGTAAATGTCCTGACAAATTTCTTGAACAGACGTGAGTTCAGAGCACTTGCTTTCACATAGTTCCCAGTTGTTATTACTGCGTCAAGGGTTTCCAGGAGCTCGTGTGGTAGTGTCGTCAACGTCGCAAATGCGTGTCTGTGTATCATGCAATGAAGTGAGAAGTCACGTGGAGCTTTTCGTTTGACGACGGTTACAAAATATTAAACCATTTTTTTGAGCACTCTTCTCTCCCAGAACAAATTTGGCCATGGTCTTTTCACACTATCAACTGCTCTCCGATTGTGTAAGGTTTCTTGACGCCACAGCGGCATAACGATATGATTTGCGCGTTTTGTGAATATCAAGAGTGAGTATTGGGACGTTTTAATAGTACACAAATTATTTTTATGAGGCGTCGTCCCACGGCCCCCTGAAATTGCCAAACGGCCCCTGAGGGGCCACGACCTCATTTTGAGAACCGCTGATCTATATATTTATTATTGTAAAACATGTTCGTATCATCTGCTAATAAGATCAACTGTTTCTTACACGGGGAGTGCCTGTAGCGAAAGATCATATATCTCATAATACATAGATGCACTCTCCTCGAACGCTTGTTCGCAACATAGTGGTTTAAGTGTTCTACCTATAGCGTTTAAGGTACTTATGCCTCACAACATAGAGCAATATTAGAAGTACATATGTAACACATATCTACTGATCTCAGCTGACCAACACACGTGAATAGAATTGATAACGTTCTGTGTTCGAGAAGAAATAGCTCATACTATTAGTAATAGCAGTAATATAACATAATAATATTAAACTCTGGTTGTCGAGATGTGTGTGTGTGTGTGTGTGTGTGTGTGTATGTGGTGGGCGTGTATATGTGTGTGCGTGTGCATGTGCATGTGCATGTGCATGTGCATGTGCATGTTTATATGTATGTGTGTGTGTGTGTGTGTGTGTGTGTGTGTGCGTGCGTGTGTGTGTGTGTGTGTGTGTGTGTGTGTGT
>OZ023217.1:22383420-22398420 GCA_963995525.1 Escarpia spicata
ATATATATATATATATATAAATTAACATACCAACACATGCATGGTTAACATACATAACACTGTGCTGAACCAAATGTCATGCGTGCAGGTGAACATGCAGGGAATATACTATACTTGATCATGCGTGGAAAACATGCACATTCAACTTCAAGTTCAGATCGGTCATACGTCCGATTTTAAGGAGAGGAGGAGATTAAGTTACAATGCTTCAACGTTAGCGTATATATATATATATGTATATATATATATATATATATATATATATATATACATGTATATATATATATATATATGATATATATATATATGTATGTGTGTGTATATATAATATGTATATATATATATATATATACGCTAACATTGGAGCATTGTAATTTTCCTGAACACTTCTCAAGCGTTGAAACTTGAAACCCGCGTGTTTTCGGAGAGTTACTCTGTAAAACGCACAGAACGTAATCGTAATCGATCGACACACGTGACACGTGCCAAACTAATACCAACTACAGGAATATGGAAATGGAAAGGGAAATGGGTGACTGACCGCACGTGTATAACCCAATGCGGTTTTGACGCACGGAATTGAGAAATTGCAATTACAGGTCAAAACTGCGCATGATTTTCCTATATCTTAATTACTGTATTGACTTAACGGCGTTCCGCACTGTTTTTATATCCGTCAGTCAAACGTTGGGAAGTTCTCAGATACCACCAACATATAGGCTAATGACGACGGTGTTTAGGAACGAATATCTAGAGAAGCTACGGTTGTAACACATTGTGAAGGCAAACTACTCGACTATAAGATACTCCAGTGTGTCACGTCTGTGTTTCTTTTTTAAAGTCGACTACTGTTTTAATAATAATAATAATAAATTACTTCTTAAGCGCCAATATCCCCAAACAATCCGAGCACAGTGGCGTAACAAAACGAAAGAATTAAGCATTATCGTACTCGTGTGCTAGGCAAAAGTTTACGTGTCTGCATCGTGAACTTGGAATTATAAAAAGGGCCGTATTGTAGTATTGATTATCATCAAATATCGACCAAAAATAGTTACAATATCCGCAACACAGTTTTTTGTTTTAAACATCAGTTTAAAGCAATCACAAAGCATAATAATATTATGTTCTTGCTATTCTAGTTACACCCATTCTTTGATGTAAGTGACATCACATAAAGGCAAGTAATTGGTCTAATTTAATCTAACGAAGAAAGTAACTACGAGAGGAAGCGAATTAGCAGCAGGAAAAAAACAGCAGCAGCAGCTGCTGTGTCAACACAATAAACGTGACGGGGGGTCGGCAGCAGGGAAAGAAAATAAAAGGTCTTCGCAAACGCGCATGCGCACAGCGCGACCTTTTACCTTCTCAAATGCGGCAAACGATTTACTCTTCGGTCGCTTGTCCGCGTTGTCGGTCACGGGACTGGACACGGGCGAAACAGATGAAGGCATAAAGACGTGAGTTCGTCAGACGACACCGCCGCTGCGGGGTACTAAATGACGCGAACCAGCAAATTCCGCTCTCCCCTCCCGTTCGGTGATAGTTAAACTTGGACCGGGGAGGCTCGATGCACGCTGCTTCTTACAACGAGCGCCGTCTAGCGAAATTAGCCGGATCACAGCGCACCCTCGCGGACAAAAACAACATTGATACGCGAACTGTCAGCAAAGCATGCGCATGCGCATGCGCCACCCACATCGAACGATTGTTGCAGGCAGCGGCGACTGGACGTGAGTGAGCCTTCGACTCGCGCTGCATGCTGGAACAGTGCACTATTCACATTAGTAGTGAACATTTGGGGAACATCTCGTTATTTTATTTGTCGCAGATAGCTCAATCAGGCGTGTTCTGATTATTTTGTTACACCCGCAATGATGTTCCACCTATTCATTTATTAGGAGTAGGGCAGCCTATTTATACGTAGCAAAATAGGGTGGTTTATCGTTAAACCCAGATTGAAAGTGACGTTTTCTAGTGAGATATTCAAGAAAAAGATGATAAACAGTTGTAATGCAACACGACAACCTTCTCTGGTTTCGTGTCGTATCATAAACGATGTAAAGCTTAGCGAGCGTGAAAAAGACGAAGGGAGGAGAGTCGCACTGCAGCGCGAGTAGAAAACAGCGAGACGCGGAGAAGACGGTGTCGATCGCCCGAGGAAGCCGCGCGGTGGGGAATAACAATGGCGTCTCACCGATAGCAAATTTAGCAGCATTCGTATTCGTCTATTGTATGTTTTAAAATATTGTGTTGTTGTCGTGAAACGAGGACCGTGGTGAGATTTCTAAGCGCGTTGCCCAAACAAAAAATAAGTAAACGTTACATATAATAGGGTTATACGTTGGCAGTATTAAGGCCAGGGTACCCTGGCACTTTTCGACCGACCAGACCAAACCAAATCAAACCAGACTCCCTCCGACTGTAGAGCATCCATTACACCAACCAACACCGACTGCGTTATAGTAGTTTCCGGCTTGACGTTATAATCACGTAAACTTTCCACTACGTCGATTGTTAACTAGACCGAGTCAGTTTTATCAAAGCATTTAAATAACCAAGCATACTCACTCGCGCAGCGCCCTCTGTTATTCATATGTGAACGTAACGATATTGTATACGCTACCAGTTCAAATTCAAAATGGCGAATCGCTGAGTGACTCTGCTTGGTAATTTAAATGCTTTGGTTTTATGTATTCCTTTAAGTGATTATGATGTCAGTCGGTTTAGTGGATACACTGCAGTCGAAGAGAGTCTGGCTTGGTCTGGTCTGGATGGGCTGAAATTACTTATAACCACTTTGTGGCTGCAGGCAATATGCGTATTGTTAATCAGAAGGTATTGATTAAAGATACATATCGAGAATGCTCGGTTACTCAGGAAGAGGTGTTAATGTTCCGAAGGTTGCATAGCTACAGTTTAAGTTTCGTGATCTTCACAAAAGAACCGCAGAGGGTTTGAAGGACATCGGTGAACCAGACCTGCGATTTGCTATCGAGTGCGGCGCCCAGCGTCGCGGTGAGTAGCGAAGAGGTAGGCGACGAGGGATGAAGACGAGCAGGAGAGACAGCGCGGGAGAGACAGCGTGCACAAATCCGTACACGCATTCAAACAACCGGGCATGCGCGCGTACAGTTACAGTGCACAATCTGGAGAGCGGGGACGTGCAGGCGATGGACCAGCGCGCAACTTGCGTTACCTTCGGGTAAGTGGGCACTTCCCGCTTCATGCAAATCCTCCGTCCTTTGCTAGAGCTATCATTAACAGTGGGCCCGTAAAACGTGTGTCTGCGATCATGGATGGCCACAAGGAGGAGACAAACAAAGAAACAGAAGCCGTCGTTAGGAACGTGCACGCTTCAGTGGGCGACGGGACATGCATTCTGTCGTTTAGATACCATCGACCTTACATCTCGGGTCCGCAATATTACGTTACGGAATTTTAAATTTATGATGATAGTATGAACTTTTATAACAAAAACGAAATTAAAATAAAGTTCGAAAGAAAGAGACAACACAAAAACACACGAGGTGTCCTGTGTTTCAGCGGAGTGCAGTCAAACTGGATAGGTAAGTGTCACCAGCTTCATTATAATTACATTGTTTCACTTCCCATGGTGTGCCCGTGATCAAGACGTCTACGTAGAAATTGATATGAAATGGGAAACCCTTTCAGTAAGTCTAACAATGATGTGCACATACGTGACTGAAGCCGACATTGTTTTGTTGTGTTTCAGCTTTCAAATATTTTTATTCATGAAACGAAGTATAATCTTACAGCTAGTGCCTTGTAGTGAAAACAAATGCATTAATCCAGAACACCTTCGGACAAGAACAATGTTAAAGACACTAAGTACAAGGTGCATTGCAGCAAGCGCTTCCTCGTGATCACAATGATATTATACGCATTATTCAGAATAGAAAGCGAAACGACCGGTAAACGTTAGAAGATCACTGGACGTTCTTGGTAGCAGAGTTTATCAATTGGACGCTGATGGCGAACGTGTTTACGGCGGCAAGTGAGCAACAAGATGGCAACTCGGCCCTACCTCAGCGTGTTGCATTCTGACATCTTCTTGTGCGTCGAGAAGATCTGGTCCCGAATGTTCCTGATATCCGCTTTACATTTCTCCACCTCGATTGCCTTTAGCTCATCCACTGCAAAGAGCCCACAAGCTACTTAATTCATTTCCCGAGAGGAGACAACGCATTTTAGCTTCGTGACACATGGAAATGAAATATTTTGCGTTGTATTTGTGTTTCATCTTTGCTGCGGTAACAACGGATGACAACTGGAATATTTGTTTTATCTTCGGCATAATATCGGCAGATTATATTTGGTGATTTGTGGTTGTATTTAGAAATATTATGTTTCATCTTCGCTGCACTAATGGCAAATGCTATTTAGACGAACGATCTAGTTACACGTCTCATTTTACTCTTCGCCTGCAATGGTGGCAGATGCTACTGAAGCTGCTTACATTCCACCTTCTTCTCCAGCGCTTCCATCCGACCGACCAAGTCTTTGTGCAGTTCCTCCAGCTGAAACGCCCTGTTGCGGAACGACACATGCCATTGGTGAGTCTGTATGCTTGCTCCAAATCGTGGTTCGTTCTATACGTGTAATATTTCTGCATCGTCGTCGTCACCATCATCACAATCATCACAATCATCACCATCATCACCATCATCACCATCATCACAATCATCACCATCATCACAATCATCACCATCATCACAATCATCACCATCATCACAATCGTCACCATCGTCACCATCATCACCATCATCACCATCATCACAATCATCACAATCATCACCATCATCACCATCATCACCATCATCACCATCATCACAATCATCACAATCATCACCATCATCACAATCGTCACCATCGTCACCATCGTCACCATCGTCACCATCATCACCATCATCACAATCATCACCATCATCACAATCGTCACCATCATCACAATCATCACCATCATCACAATCATCACCATCATCACAATCATCACCATCATCACAATTATCACCATCGTCACCATCATCGTCACCATCGTCACCATCGTCACCATCGTCACCATCGTCACCATCATCACCATCATCACCATCATCACCATCATCACCATCATCATCACAATCATCACAATAATCACCATCATCACCATCATCACCATCATCATCACAATCGTCACCATCATCACCATCATCACCATCATCACCATCATCACCATCATCACCATCATCACCATCATCACAATCATCACAATCATCACAATCATCACAATCATCACAATCATCACAATCATCACCATCATCACCATCATCACAATCATCACCATCATCACCATCATCACCATCATCACCATCATCACCACAATCATCACCATCATCACAATCATCACCATTGTCACCATCATCACAATCATCACAATCATCACCATCATCACAATCATCACAATCATCACCATCATTACCATCATCTTCTTCATCACCCATCGATCATTACCACCACAATCATCATCACCATCATCACCATCATCACCATCATCACCATCATCATCTTCATTGCCCACCTCATTACCACCACAATCATCATCATCACCACCATCATCACCATCATCATCTTCATCACCCACCGTTCATTACCACCACCATCATCATCATCATCATCATCATCTTCATCACCCATCGTTCATTACCACCACCACCACCACCACCACCACCACCATCATCATCATCATCATCATTAGAAGCAACACTTCAGTTTTACATTTCATTGACAGTTTTGGTGCGATTCTTGATATATGATAATTAAATTAAAACTATATGAAAGAAACCAAGCACACATTTCGCAATAATACTATGTTAATAACGATGTTATGTGTCGTCATTTCGTGTGTTAATTATCACAGTTATGAAACATGTCTCTCCAATAAATTCCATGTGTAGATAACACGAGATACATATACAGTCTATTTATGACAAACGATGATAAATATGTCAAATTGTTAACAGTACAGTTTTCTTTGGAACGGATGCTGCCATCGTGGTTTTGAATGACAACGAAACATGCTCACTTGTTGAAGTTGTCGGCTATGTCTGTTAGTGCTGATCGCAGTATTTCAGTTTCGTCTGTAAACATGTAAAGATGTCAACAATTCGGTTTTGTTCCTTCAAACAACCAGTCACGTTTGCACTATTAGAGTTCCTTGTCTATGATACTTTTCAGAACATTACACTAACAAATAACTGAAAACGGTAAGATAACGTCTTGGTTACCAATAAAGACAAGTCATTAGGTTACCGATGCTACATGGATTTGCAATATTGTTTACCAATGCTAGTCCACATACTTGTCCAATCGTCGTGCAACTGATATTTAAGTTTCGTTTAATTTTCAGGTCTCACAATCTTATGCAATCATCATAGCGGGAATATCCCATCGTTTCTGCGAGTGTGTGTTTGTTTACTTTTGTATCGTTTTATCCTTATTTGTGTATTTCTTACGTTGACTATTTCAAAAGTATATGTTTCAGTACATCTACGTTTCACCTAAATATGTAAAGAATATGTTAATAGTAATAATAAAACGCAATATGTACAACAATCTGCTATAATTATTTATAATATAAATAATTTGATTGGTTAAGTTTACAGTCCGAATAACTGTATATATATATGTAGCATTTAAGTACATTTATAATGCAACAACTGTTGCCTTCCTTAACATCTGGCCAAACGACACTTTAATAAGCACAATTTCATGAAATTGCCAACACCACCCTTGGTAGAAAGGCTACAAACTCTCCCTTCTTGTCAATCATTTGCTCACCTTTCTCTGTCTTCGCATCCGTCACTTTCAGTATATAGGCAGACCTGGAAACACAAGTCAAATATTCAGAATCACCAGCAATTCAGTTGTCGTGTATTAATTGCAGGTGGCTGAATGCTTCCACGGGGAGATCTAGATAGTGTTCGATTGAACGGGTCTACCAGGGGGTGATTGGTTAAGCGTTTTGATCAGTCACACGGGACGGATAGTGCCCTATATACCTATACCAACGTTACCGTTACCGTTACAGCAGCTGATCGTATATAGTGTACACATTATGACATAAAGTTGTTATATTCTAACATAGTGACACCAAAACGCGTTTTCATTAACTACAAAAAATACATTGCTCCCTATTTAAAGCATCATTGTTCTATCTGGAGTGAAACGTGTATGATCATTACAGCTAATGAAGTGAATACAATTACATGATACCAAAAACAGATAAGCGAGCGAAAACTGAACAACTCGAAACAGATCCAAAAATGCTTTTGTGAACGATTGCTAATACCATTACGGTTCGTCCGATTCCAACGATCTTGGCATCGCTTGAAAGATTACGCTTTCTGCTATTCAACCATATAACTGGTTTCTTGATAATCATTCCTAAATAAACTATAAACGGACCTACAACCTACTTTTTCGGTGTCTTAGACACAGCGAAAGATGTTGGTTCGTCGACACAGTTCACCGATCTACCGATTGAGGCTCTATCTGATTTCATGCTATAAGCTCCACCCATTTTTAAACGTATGTCATCCAACCAACGCAACGAATTGTTACCCTTAATTTCCGTTGGTTGGCGTACGTTATTGTGACCTCACGCAGACGTAGATATATATATCGGTTTCGAAATAAGTGCATCCTTTCAAATGATGCCAAGATCGTTGGGATCGGACGAGCCGTGAGGTTGCTAGCGACCGTAGAATTTCATGATTTGGACGTGTTTTGAGTTGTTCGGTTTCGCTCGCTTATCTACTTTTGGTGATACGTCACATGGAAGTGTTATATTCGTGCAAAAATAAATACTTACTCGGGTTTGTTGGTCGGCATTGTGGGCGATATTGTCACAAATCCACCTTCGTCATCCTTCAGGGTGACTTCGCTAAATCTGCAAAGACGATAACAGAAATAATAATAATATAAATATTATAATATATACGTGTTTTTTACATGTTCAAATGAAGTTGGGACTTTTTAAATTAGGGAATGAAATAATTAAGAGAAACGTTTGATTTAGTTCGAATTTGAGTTTCAGAGTGACTCAGAAGACGTTTAATTGCCCAAAACAGACAATCTAGTGACTTTCGTAATATTTAATTTGTACTTCTCTGGTTTTGATTGGCATGCATGTATATTTATTTCTTATAAAATTAATAGAACATTGTTGGATGTATCCAATTTCCATTCAACATTAATTGCACCGTGTGAGTTTACGAATGCGTGCATGAGTGCTTACAATAACGTATATGTTCATTATGTGTAAATATATAATAATAATAATAAGGTAAGTTCTTTGCGCCTAAATCCTTGTAATCCAAGCTCAGAGGCGCATCAATACAAAATGGTTGGTCAATCTCAAAATCGATAAGCAGCATTCAGGTTATCTAAACAGGCGGATGAATACGCCAGACAGCTTGGTTACAAGGTAACATAGATGTAGCATGGTAATGGATATGTCAGTTTGTATGTAAACATACCAGGGTTGCATGATTTTAGCCACATGGTGGTTAAAACCGCTTAAAACCAAGGTTAAAATCACACCGTCTAAAACAGGTTTCAGCCACTAAAACTGGCCAAAACTGGCTAAAATTTAAAACATATTCTCCTCTGTGCATAAAATCATAAGAATAATTGTTCAAAACTGTTTCTAAAACAGTTTATACACCATATGTGCTAAAGAAGTTAATACAGCCTATGCTGTACACGAAGATCGTGAGTTAGCAAATTCACATGGTCAGATCGTCTGAGATTAGATCTGCCGCAAGCTCGAACACAGCCATGTCATCACGAGTCTCGAAAATAATGAATAAAAGTGAAAAAAAGCTGGCTAAAATAATAGTTACTTAAAGTTAACTTATTCGCCTTGACACATATTATTATGCATTAGATGGTTTACACATTACATATATAAATGCAGGCTCACAAGTCAATTACTTGAAATAAAAAGTCATGCCCAAAACATATCCTAAATCCATTGGAAATTGGCCAAATTAGTTAAATAGCATCAAAACAACCAAAGCACATGGCATTTCGTTTGTAAACAGAGAGGATCCGCCAATGGGATAGCGTGGATTGGGTCACGTGACCCGCTTTTGCAGAAATGGCTGGACTGGATCAAATAAACGCTGCCTTTAAAATCTTCAATCATCCACTACATGGATTAATATTTTTTTCAGAAAACAGATAGGTACCATCTTAAGATGTTTTTAAAGCATTATGAAGTATTGACATTGATTTAATTGTAATCATATGTGCTAATTTTCAGTTTACAAGTAATTTCATATTCTAAGTTTGTAATATTGCATGTTACAGTGATAACATAGTATAAGCAAAGTTTGTATCCAGTTTATTTGTAGGGAAATAAACAGGTAATTTTAATCATACTATTTGTTGTTGTTTATTCTATGTTGTACATTTTGCTGTGAAATGTGAATAAAATGTAGTACTACAGCATATCGGTATTAATTAAGTCTTAATATGCACTTTAAAATGTTCATACAACTGGCTAGGTGTATATGTAATCCATTGTCTACATATTAGCCATGGTCATATAAGATCCAGGATGTTTTAGCCAGTTTTAGCTGGTTAAAAGTGTCAAAAAGTGCTTAAAACCTAATTTTAAACAGTTTTAGCCACCGTCTAAAACAGCCGGCTAAAACCCAACCATGAAACATACCATGTATCTGCATCATGACATGTTATCTCGTACTCTCTCCGTACTCGCACGGTTAATATTGTTAGATGATATGTTGTATTGAACTGTGCCATTTAAACGAAAGGGGTAGGTCGGCGAAATGTTGACCCTACACTGTATTCACCGCGGAATCACTTACAAAAGCGGCTGAAATTAAGTATCGATGAGCTGCAAAACCTTCCCCGAAATTGCTTTCTTTTATTTGCTCAGCGGCATTAGATGTCCTTGCATTCATCTCCGATCACCTTCGTCACTGTCAGCCCACTCGATCGGCTGGTGTCTCGTTCCTCGCGCAACGCCGATATCGTATTGCGTCGTGATTATTGACGGAACAATTACTGAGACTTCTTGATTTCTATCAGGCAATTATCGCAACGATCTTTCTTCGATTGCACTCCTTGTATGTTGTCATCACCGTGGCAATGGCAATAGGTGTGCATGATTATCATTATCATCGACGTCATTGTCATCATCGTCGTCGTCGTAGTCGTTGTCGTCATCATCGTTCTCCTCCTCGTCATCATCACAACTATTATCATCAGTAGCGGCAGCAAGAGCAATTATTGCAAAAGCAGCAGCAGCAGCCACAGCAACAACTACAACAACGGTAGCAGCAGCAGCCACAACAACAACTACAACAACGGTAGCAGTAGCAGCCACAACAACAACTACAACAACGGTAGCAGCAGCAGCCACAGCAACAACTACAACAACGGTAGCAGCATCAGCCGCAGCAACAACTACAACAACGGTAGCAGCAGCAGCCACAACAACAACTACAACAACGGTAGCAGCATCAGCCACAGCAACAACTACAACAACGGTAGCAGCATCAGCCACAGCAACAACTACAACAACGGTAGCAGCATCAGCCACAGCAACAACTACAACAACGGTAGCAGCAGCAGCAGCCACAACAACAACTACAACAATGGTAGCAGCATCAGCCACATCAACAACTACAACAACGGTAGCAGCATCAGCCACAGCAACAACTACAACAACGGTAGCAGCATCAGCCACAGCAACAACTACAACAACGGTAGCAGCAGCAGCAGCCACAACAACAACTACAACAACGGTAGCAGCATCAGCCACAGCAACAACTACAACAACGGTAGCAGCATCAGCCACAACTACAACAACGGTAGCAGCATCAGCCACAGCAACAACTACAACAACGGTAGCAGCATCAGCCACAGCAACAATTACAACAACGGTAGCAGCAGCAGTAGAAGGAGAAAAGGAAGACGATGAGTCAGTTTACACTACATAATATTACAGATTTGTTGGTCTCGCGTTGTCCGCGTCGTTTGTTCTCCATCCGATGTAGTAAACTCTTTATTGACAGCATTAATGGAGTGGTACTTCGACGGCACTTTTTTCTTCGTACTTCTGTATTATTAAACAATAAATTATCTATTTGTATGTATGTCTGTGGACCGACGTCATCTCCATTAGTTTTGCATGTATGGGACTGGCATTTTGTGTGCGATCAAGCGGGCCCAATTCGTAGTTATATTTTTTTTCGAAATTCGTCTGTGGCGGTGGAGATCTCGGGCGGTTACATACTTATGACTGCCTTTTCTCCGGGTAACGCCGAATAACTCGGCTAGTCATTTATATATTATAAAGGGGAGACACCGAACACATATTATGTTGCTAGTCTGCTTTGGATGTCCATTTCCACTGCATCCTTTCAAAGCACGTCTCAGTTACACTGTGTTCTTGTCTTCGAATGAAATAAATTGTAATTGTAAATAATTGTTTTGCCCGTCTTGAATTAATCAAATGTATTCCTTTTAGCGCGCAAATGGGTTGCGTGGAGGCCATTCACAGCAATCACAGCCTTTATTGGTCAGTGTAGTTGTAATTACCCGTCTTGGTCAGTCAACTGCCATTCTTGAAGACGGGCAGACAGGTCTCTGGCTACTGTAAGCCCCTGTCGGCGGTCGGTCGGTCGGTCGGTCGGTCGGTCGGTCGGTCGGTCGGTCGGTCGGTCGGTCGGTCGGTCACCCTATGACAGTTGAAGGGACAACTTACTTGTGAACTCCTGCCGTTTGCGCGAGCAATTCAACGATGTCTCGGGAGCTGCAGTGTCGACTGAAGATGATCTGCGGAAACAAACAATAACATCGCATATGACATGTCATTTCTGCTTTATTTCATCCGCTGTCAACCACCACCACTTGGGACATACCGACGGAAGCAAGATAAACAGCGAAGGAATCAAACTCCTGCTGCAGTAGTTACAAAAATGTGGCCTTTCCCGAGTCGCGATTACGGATCATTGTTGTAGTAGGGCTGCAGGGGATAGGCGAGCGATGTCGGGTATAGATGACGTTGTCAGGTGTAATTAATTGGCTCCCTGGATGGTGGTAGCGACGGAATTGCGTCATACGCTTTCAAAGTCTGTCGCGGATAGTGACACCGCGGATAGAATGTCTAGCCCTTGAGCCAACAACGTTTCCTGTTTGATTAGAATATCTCATGATTCCAGGAACTTCTATTCATTTATATCCACATTTAAGAACGGTGCATATGTGCACTATTCACGTAGGCGACCAATGGTGGCGTCAATTACATATGGAACGCCACTTGTTCGAGATTATGAGTTGACTCAAAAACTATGGGAAATTTAAGTCGAACGACTGATAGAACATTACAACCAACATGCATAACACAAAAATAGATATGCGAACAAAAATTATGCAAACCGAAACACGTCCAAAAGCATTCAATTCAACGGTCGTTGACGCTCTTATGAATTGCCCGGTCCCGACGATCTTAGACTTAGTGTCGCTTGAAGTGCTAAACTTTCTGTTATTTTAACATACATACCTATATGGTTTCCCGATTATCATTCCTAAAACAACAATAAAAAACGTACCTCTACAATTGTGTCGTTTTGGGAGTTTTATCCAAAGCCGAACGATGTTAGTTCATTGACAATACAGTACAATCATCTACCGATGGAGGCGCTACTTTCTAATTTGCATACGTTTCAGACATGCGTACTTCATCAGTTCTTGACGTTACATGCCTGGTTGGCCTACCAGTGCCACCACAATACTCATTCAGTGTAAACATTGTTCGGTTCATATATATTGTACTACATCATTGTAAATGACAAGATCACGACATTGGGTAGGTCAACCTTTGTCTTCGAACCTCATTCACGTTGAGGAAAACATCTTGTATTAAACAACATGATGGCTGGCAACACTTCACCAACACGTATGTTGTACGTTGCCCATTATCGTTGGATTGTCGTTGATGCCATTTGAAGGAATGTCAAGTTTTCAAAAGTTGGCATCTGTCAGTGTCAGACGATGTGGATGCCAGTCTGGAAGAAACGCATTTTCGGCAATGCCAATGCAAAGCTTAGAGTCTGGAAAACATGCGTACCATAAGCACTCCCTCACTCTCCAAATGCCGCTGCAGCTCTGCCTCTTGTTGGACTTCGGGCGTTGCATTTAATCTCTTCGAGAAGTTGTAGCGCTGATAAATGCAAACGACACGTTGGGCTGGCTTAAAGTTTAGTGTTGATATGACATCCGGCGATGTGTCAACAGGAATATTACCGTCAGTGAACACAACTTTGTTGACGTCCAGTTTCAAGCTTTCACGATAATTACGACGTATAACCGGTCGGGTGATGCAACCCTCGACGTGTTTGAAGTACATCAAGCAAATTCAACGCGTTTTTTCCAGCTCGACGAGGACAAACTTTATTTTGGCATGAACGGAGCCATTTTGCGCGTCATATGACGTAAACAGGGATTCTGATTGGTCTAGATTAAAAAATACTGATGTGCCAACAAAACGCAATAGTCCGACACAAACTCAAGTTAAACTTCTAAACTGGCACACATTCTGAGTTAAACGATGTTGGGCAGGTTATTTACTCTTTTTAATGCCGCAAAGAAAATCTTAATCCCAGAGAAGTCGGAACGAAACTTCAGTTCTAAGCACATTTTCCGGGTTCACCTTGGCCTTGCGGTCTACATAGTTTTGGTTGTGTAGGCGACGGCTTACTCAGCGTGACGTCATAATCACGTAACGCTCGGCATACACGTCACAACATGCCCCCTGCGACGAAACGCTTGTCTTAAGGGCAGTCTTTATTCATTCTTTATCTCGTAGTAGAATGTCAAACATGTTTGATATTAAAGACAAATCGTCGGAGAAAAATCGTCGTGTCGTGTGTGCCGAGAAAGACAAATCGTCGAAGACACAACTTCACCGGCGAGTCGAGTCGAGTCGAGTCGAGACGGGTAAGCCGGTTTGATCCCCGCCGACGATGTCGGAGGCAGCTTGTTTGTTTTCAGAAATGTTCTGAGGCACTTAGCCAATTAGGAGATAAATATGAAGGAATAATAATAATAATAACTATAACAATACGTTTGTTAATTTTTCTTTGGTATTTGTAATAGGATGTGCCACTGTAATATACAATACGTAATCTGTAGTTAAGTTGCATTCTGAATTACTCTATAATGTTAACTGTTTTTAAGTGCATGTACAATATTTAATTATTTCTCCTGGCTTTAGTTGTCCGCGACAAATAATCCCAAATAAAATTCGTCGCAAACAAATAATCGACGACGAATCGTAACGTTACGACACGTGTCTGTCTTAAATTAGTCAACCAAAGGAGACTAAGGATTAACTTTTCGACGTCGCGTGGACTTCGAGAATGTCAGTTTCGTCGGCGTACGCAGATTGAGACGGGTGGCGCTAATAGCGTTATAGCATGACATCTAGAACTGGTGAAAGTGAGATATCGAAAGAGCGAGAGAGGGTGTGACAGAGAGAGAGGGGGGGAGAGAGGGAGAGAGGGAGGGATGGAGAGAGAGAGAGGGAGGGAGGGAGAGAGGGAGGGAGAGAGGGAGAGGAGGAGAGATGGAGAGAGGGAGAGAGGGAGAGGGGGAGAGAGGGAGAGAGGGAGAGAAGGAGGGAGAGGAGAGAGAGGGAGGGAGGGAGGGAGAGAGGGAGAGGGGGAGAGAGGGAGAGGGGGAGAGAGGGAGAGAGGGAGAGAGGGAGAGAGGGAGAGAGGGAGAGAGGGAGAGAGGGAGAGAGGGAGGGAGGGGGAGAGAGAGAGGTAGGGAGGGAGGGAGAGAGGGAAAGAGGGAGGGAGGGAGGGAGGGAGAGAGGGAGGGAGGGAAGGAGCGAGAGAGGGCGGGAGGGGGAAGGAGGGAGGGAGAGAGAGAGTGAGTGAATGAGTGAGTGAATGACTGAGTGTG
>OZ023217.1:22405920-22430920 GCA_963995525.1 Escarpia spicata
CCCTGGACCGAGGAAAAGATTCACTTATGTGAGTTCGAGTTATCTGGAATGCACTGTATGTGACCAATGCATACAGGTAATTATGTAGAAGCAAACTAAAAGTTGGCCAAAGTAATGGATTGGGATTTTAGTCTGACTGAATCAACATAACAAGGTTTTCTTGTATTTCTTTTTCATTTAGCCCGCTGTACACTTGGTGATAAGTCCCATAATCCAATATCTAAACTGAATTAATCTGCACAGTGTTGAGTTAGTTAACTCATATTTGGGCTCAGTTTCCTAAATTCAACTTTGTTTATTTGCAGGAACATTGGAAATAGCTGAGCTGATGGAAAGAGGAAATTGAAGAGCTGTACTTTACCGTGCCATTAATTGGACAATGGGCCACCTGACATAATATGATGTCTGACTTTGTTCTGCCCCATTCTATCATTCTATTTTGTGCGACATCTACTGGGAAGTTGTACCTCACTTCGAGTTTCAAATGGATGTGTGCATCTGATAGCTTTGTGTATCAGAATGCATAGCAGTGCTATTAATAGGACAATATGTTAACCGACACAGTAATGAAGAAGATGTCTGACTTTGTTCTGCCACATTAGTTCCGTGTGGCTTCTGCTGGGAATATGTACATCACTACATTTCAAATGGATTTATGCAATTGATCGATTTGTGCATCCAAATGCACATCATCCCGTCAATATGTTGCAAAGTAGAAGTACATAATAAAATGTATGCTTTCTAATGCTCATCATGTTTGGATTGTGTTCTACAGCATATTCTTCAAAAAAATTTGAAACAAGTTTGTGTTAAGTGAACTATACTGGGAGCAGTGTATAAAAAGGTTTCGACAAAGTTGCTTTTACAATAATTTTGAAAATTCATAAAATATAAATGTTCCATCACATTCAAAATGCTTTAGGGATCTTCTTGAGCTAAATGCACCAATGATGACTGAAAACAGTGTTTTAAAATATACGTTACTTTTAAAGTTTGGTAATTTTATAATTTTATTTCCATCATACAATGGCCATTTAATTTTTTTATCGAAACAGGAGTTCGACAGAAACAAATTAAATATCTTTTACTCTAAGTGATGGGCAGAACAAATAATCAATGCACTCCCAATACAAAATAAAACATATTTTTACACTGATGCAATGTATTTTAATATTTTGTCGACAATAATGTTATGCTCTTTATATATCTACATTGTACAAACTAAAACTAAACATTATGTAGATAGGAAAGTACATAATCACTTATCCTATTTTAATACCATAAATAACTTTAGTGATGTGTAATGTATTTGTACTGCTTACGGAAATAGCAGCTGGATTTATGGTGCAAATAAAATGGTTTCATTATTGAATGTTTCTCGGCTTCAGTAGTAAGTTTCTGTTATCTAAACGTTTCATTCAAATTTCACTTCAAAATGTATAGCCATATGTACCTAGTGAAAAAGGAACATGATAGTACCATAGTTTTTATATTCCAACAAAAACAATGCCAATCATTCAATATGACATCGGCGGATTCGTGCTTGGAGAGGTGGTGTTTTTTCTTTCAAATCAATATGTCTGTCATGAACTGTCACTATGTTCATTCTCCGTTTGCGCCATATATTTTCCTTCATTTCTTTGCTGAATCTGTGACATAAACAGCAGCTGGTCCACGTTTCATTTTGATAATTTTATCGGTCACGACTCATTCGCATGGCATTGGCTAATCCATATACACACATGTTGATGACGTATTTCTTGCATCTATTAACGCGGCGTAGCTAATCGAAGTCTGACGGACAGACCCGAATATTCATGAGCATGCCTTATATGGATCGTGAAGGTGGGCCCAAAGTAGAAACTACGCGTACGCGGAGTTATTTTTTCGATATATTGTCAGGGTCATTAGTGATTAATAAAACATAATTCTAATGAAACAAAGGCATATAATTACATGAAATAATCATATTAACAGGATTACCTAATACTTGCGTACATTACAAAGATATTACAATTATCAAAGAATCCTTTTAACACTGTCGTTCCATCTTAATTTGTTCCTCGTTTTCATCTATTTTCTTCTAAAATAGCCACTTATAATACAATAACTGTATTTTTCCTCCTCCCACCATCCCTGAAGACGGAGGGAGGCGGCAGGTGCTGCTTCCCTGTCGGCGTCGCGGCATGATATGACGCTTCCCTGTCGGCGTCGCGGCATGATGTGACATGCGAACAGTCTGTTGTAAAAAATCGTATTGTGTTTTTTTCTTGCAATATTGGCCGCTGTCGCTGCGATGTTATTGCTTTGCATAAATACATACGTCACACCACGAAGACACCACGCGTGAATCTCAGCAATGGAAAAAATATATGCGTGACACCTGCAATCTTCATTTCAATATCGAGTTACATATGTTTGCTACGTGCAGCCATTTTATCGAAATTAATTTATTAAAAATAATACAGGATCGCCAACGTTAGTAGGGCACATTTGTTTCATATCTGTTTGGACAAGCGACATGTTGAATTTGAAGCGACTTCGAAGTGTTTCGTTTCTGTACAGGTGGTGCACATCAAGGTACATGCAATTCTTTGGTGTCTTCTGTTTAACACAATGGTCGGCGCAGCAATGCCAATTGTCTTGGAGTGTTTTATGTAAAATATGTCGCAAATGTAAGTCAGACATCGATATATCTTACTATTACCATTAATAGTATTTACAATTAATGACATAACACATTCTGTACATAGCTATGTCTTGTAAGTGCAGTGTTTGCAAAGTAACCCTTGCGGTTCCACTACAGAATATCACCAAGTTCAAAAATACTTTCTCTAGAAAGTTCACAAAAATGGATGTTCTACTTCAGTTGTCACCTAACATATCCAGATTATGACTTATATTTTCAGTGCACCCAACCACCATTGACACGTTGGTAAGGTGTGCACCGTTTACGTACGATCATGTTCTAAAGGATGCCATCTTAAATCACTGGTACTTCATTCTTCTATATCGTGGGCAAGCAAGTGCACGAATGACGTGTGCACTGTTCTACCCGATGTCTCGTCCGTCGTACGGTGTATCTAATCGATAACTGATTACACAGTTCCAGTGTATGTCATTATGCAGGTGTGTAAATCATCCCCGTATGTGGTATCCTCGATGTATGCCCTGTGTATATACTTTGTGTATTCCCGGTGTTTGTTTAGTGTGTGTCCTCGCAAGGTGTGTGTGTCCCTGCGTATGCCCAGCGCGCTGGGCATACGCGGGGACACACACACTTTACCCGCCCCATACGATCCAAACAGTAAGTATACGGCAACAATAATTTACAAAAAAGAATACGCACTTGTTGTTGACCGGCAACAGTGGTCCGAATGCAGCACTCTACCTCTTCAGTACCTTACACAACATGTTGACCGCGACAATAACCCAGCTGCAGCATTAATCGCTGTATGAATTATCACACCGTCGTATCAGGCGTAAACGCATCATTATCGGACATGTTTACGACGTGACATTGACAGTGGCGACGACGACGACAATCTCTCGGAAATAAACACCCGGTCGGTCGATAGCCGTCAAACACGTAACTACGTCCTACCTTCTGCGTGTTCCCTTTCACGGTCACGTAGATCGCCTTTGACGCCTCCATCGATGTTCCGTTTCCCATTTCTCTCGGTTTGTCCGAAACGTGCTTCTTCTGTGTGTCCGTGTGTCGCTGCGTCACGCCGGCATCTCAAAGACGACCAGACACCGAATGATTCTGACTCCCGACAGAGTGTCTCGGAAGACGACGACAGCGTAATAACGACAGCTCACGTCACCATCAACCGTCTTGACAACGATGAGCCGCGAACAATGCCAACTAATTGCGATACCATGCTTACTAGGAAATCGCCGTGGTGGCTGGAGCTCGCGGAATAGAACTGGCGGCGCTCCTCAAACACGTCAGGTGCTCAACCCGACTGTCCATCAGTCGCTCGCAAGCGTTGCCATGGCAATGGATTAGTTCAATATCGCAACAGGACGACTGCAGCGCGCCTATTGTTGCCGGCCACGCACGGCCAGACCCGATAATGATATTAATACGTCGGTCGCCACCGCGGGTTTCCGATGAAAAGACAAAATTAACACGTTTCGACGGCGCTCGAGTTTGCAGGAAAAGCGACGTATGGATGTCACCATGATATGTCAACTGCAAAGAAGAAACTTGTTGTATTATAGAAATCCGTGGAAATTACCGTTTAAATTATTTATTTACATATTTATTATATTTTAGTAATTGATTTTTACTTTTTGGCAATTGTTCTAACAACGTTTTATTCATATGGACATTTTAATTATTTTTAAAATTTAGATATATATCTTCTAAATAAACTGTCATGGTAAATTTCGTGGAATGTCACAAGCGAAACAGACGTGAATCACATCACGTCTGCCTCGCAACAGTGCACCTAATATGTAATAACAAATAAATGAATCTTAACACGGGAAAGAATAGCTAGTTCTTGTTTAATCAATCTCATATTTGAAATGGGTAGATGATGGTTCAGCAGTGGACGTTGAGTACTTTGTTTTTTAGAAAGCGTTCGATAAAGTGCCACATCAAAGATTGTTACTGAAACTGTCCACATGTATGGGGTGTTCTGATCAGTTGGATTAAAACATGGTTGTAACAAGCAAAGAGCTGACATTCGTAGACGACACAAAAGTGCTCAGAAAGGTTAAACAGGATGCAGATAAACACATTTTACAAGACGGTCTAGCCAAGTTTGTTAAATGGTCTGAAAAATGGCAAATGTTATTCAATTTTTGAAAGTGTAAAAATCATACAAATTGAACATGGAAACGTGGACAAAGAATACGTAATTGGGGAAAAAAGAAAAGGACTTAGAAGTGACAGGTAGTGCTGACACGACCCTTCAAAGTTTCAGAGCAATGTGGAATTGGTGCTTCAAAGGGTAATCAAACACTAGGGCTAATTAGGAGGCCTATCGCATATAAAGAGAAACAGCTAATTGTATCACTGTACAAAACAATAGTTAGGCCTCATCTGCAACATCGCATACAAGCATAGATGCCATATCGTAAGAAGGACATAGATTAGCTAGTAAGATTACAATGATGAGCGACTAGGCTCTTTCTTGAACTGATTTCACTTGGAAATAAATGTAATTGATTGCTTGATTGGTAGCATGTTGGCTGACAACAGTAGAGGCTAGGAGACTAAGAGGAGACTAAACATAATTTTTAAAATAATATAATGTCTATGAAGATATTGATAGAACTATTTTCTTCAAACTAACAGGAGGCAATAGAACCAGAAGATCAAGGAACAATGTAGACTGCTTATGAGAAAGTACTCATTATCACAGACGACAATAATTGACTGACAAATTATCTGACCTTTATGTCAATTCTAACAGCGTGAATACGTTTAACAATAAAATTGACAGGTATGTAATGTGGGCGGGTTATACGTAGGTGGAAATGTGTAAGATTCTCGATAAGCCGTCTGGAGGTTGTAGCTTTGCATGGCAATTTTGTTTAATCTTGTTAATTATTAGTAGGTACTGACGTTTGCGCGCGCTGTGAATGCACGTCATTGGAGAGAACAAAGAACACCGTGCCCACGTGTGTTCTCGAATTCTGTATTAAATAACTTAGAGGTGTAGTATTGCTAATAGCATTCGCCAGCATTGAGGCAGTAACGCGTCCAACTGCATAACATCATTCTATTTTTAGCACGCCACCGCAACGCCGAATGCTCGGGCAAACAAATGCTTCATACAGCGGTAACAATAGCGGGACCGCGCCTTTTCCAAAAATAAGCTATTAGAAAATGACATCCCTGTGGTGAAACTGTATCCTGAAAATGTATAAAGATACTCGAATACATAGTCAATACAGTGGTTGCAATATCGCGGCCTTCATTCAAGCGAAGCTTGTTTGAAACTGGCAGAAACCTGGTCGTTTAGTTTGGTTATGCTTGCAACAACGATATGACCAGCAATTTGTATTTTCGATAATTATGCCTGGTACTTATATAATACACACTGCCACACACTGACGTGATGTTTTTGCATTTCAATTATGTGTTTGTATTATTTATTTTAAAGCAGTGACTAATTGTGTTTGCTATCTACTAGTTGTATATACGATCACTGCCACAGCTGGGTAGATTTTGCATTGTCCGGCTGTGGGAAGTCATGGGCAGAAACCATGGAGGAAGGATTCACCTTTCAGTGCATTGGGTGTTGGAAGGTGGAGTGTCTGCAGAAGGAGATAGTTAGGTTGACAGATATTGTGAAGGGAATGGAGATGGGAATTAGCAAGGAGCCAGGTCGAATGGAGAGAGACAACAGGGAGAGAGGTGAGGATACTGCAAGACTGAAGGAGAATAGCAGTGGCAAGAAAACTGAGGAAAGAAGCTTGAGATGAGGGAAGGTGATTGGAGGGGAAGAGATTGGAAAAATCGACAACAGAAAACGTGACAAGCGTGAAGGTGACAGGGGAAAAGTGACCGTAGATAAGGAGGGAGGGAAGATGGGACGGGAGATAAGAGAAGAAAATGAGATGGGACGAAAGATGAAGGAAGAAAGTGAGAGCAAATGTGATAGAAGAGAAAAAAGGGACGCTGACAGGAGGAAAGGTGACAAGATAAAAAGCGACAGGAAAGAATGGATCGGAAGAGAATGTGACAGGAGAGAAGACGACAGAGGGAAGAGACAACAACCTGACATATGCAAACCAGAGAAGGAGCTACTCTAAGGTAGTGGTTGAGGGAGCAATCAGGAAAGAGAGAGTGTTTATGGGCGACTCTATTGTGAGAAAGACGGACAAGACACAGATCGAGGGGAAGGACGTCGTTGTTTGTTTACCGGGTGCTAGGATTGAACATGTAACTGACAGGGTAGAGAAGGTATTGGGACATGGCAAGGGGGGGTCTATACTGGTACATGTAGGAACAAATAATGCAGACAGGGAGGGAACAACTGCGATAGTACAGAAGTATAGACAGTTAGTGAGGAAGCTAAAGAAGACAATAGTTCAACAGGTTATTCTGTCAGGAATTTTGCCCGTAATGGGAGGAAGGGAGGCAACGTATAGAAGCTGCAAGAGGATGGCGATCAACGCAATAGTTGAGCAGATGTGTGAAGAAGAGGGGGTGGGATTCACAGATTTATGGGGATACTTTGTTGGGATGGAAGATATGTACATGAGAGATGGCCTCCATCTTAGTGGAAAGGGGGCAGCAGTTTTCTCAGAGAACCTGCTGCGATCTGTTGACAGTGGGACAGGTTCCATCTATTTAAACTAGATTCGCAGAGGGACTCACATAAAAGCCTGAAACTGGAGGAATAGATAACGACAGCACAAATAAATCAGCAAAGCACAGTCTGGAAAACTCTTCTGAAGCTGGATATAAATGTGTTTGTTTAAATGCAAGGAGTATAGTAAACAAAAGAAATGAACTAAACATTATGGTAGTAGAAGATATTGACCCTCACATAATAGGTATAACCGAATCCTGGACCACCACCGATATATCAGATGCCGAATTGGGACTGACAGGATATGTAATGTTTAGGAAAGATAGAATAGGAAGAAAGGGAGGTGGAGTTATTTTATATATTAAAGAATCTATCCAGGATTATGAAATAAAATTAGAAAGAGAAGCAGATTGCGAAGAAGCTATTTGGAGAAACATAGTTACAGGAAACTTAACGTTAACAGTTGGGTTAGTTTATCGAAGTCCAAACATAAGCATAGAAGAGAACGAAAAAATACAAAACGCTATAAGGGAAGTAAGCAAACGGGACTGTATTATTATGGGGGATTTTAACCACGGGCATATACAATGGAAATCTCTACAGAGTATGGGGAGTGAGGACCAAAAGTTTTTAGTTCAAGATACTTTCCTTTCTCAACATGTGCTAGAACCAACCAGTGGTGAGAATGTGTTAGACATAGTTTTGTCCTCACAGAATGAATTAGTTGACAATGTCAAGATATATGAGCCACTGGGCAGTAGTGATCACGACCAGATACATTTTACCATCAAAGTAAAATCAGAAAGGAGAAATTTCCATAAAGGAAGGTATAAGGACATGAGGAAATATTTAGCAAAGATAGACTGGAATAACACACTGAAAAATAAGACAGCAACAGAATGCTGGAATATATTAAAGAGTGAAATTAAGTGCATAGTCGATACATTTGTACCCTTCAAAAAACAAGGAACATTTTCCAAAAAGAAACACTTATCGAAAGAAGCCATTAGAAAAATTAAGTATAAACAAATGATGTGGAAGTCATATAGGTGTACTGGAAATGATGAAGACTACAACAGTTATAAAGAAGCACTTATCCAAGCTACAGCTGAAATTAGAAATTCAAAGAGAAGCTATGAACAACAATTAGCTAGTGATATAAAACATGACAGCAAGAGTTTTTATGCGTATGTTCGAAGCAAACAGAAAGTTCAAGATAAGGTCGGTCCTCTAGAAGATAGTGCTGGAAATATAATATCAGAGGGATTCTTAATGGCAGAAGACCTGAATGAGTACTTTAGTTCAGTGTTTACCAGTGAAGATATTAGTTCACTGCCAGTACCAGAGGCTAAGTTCAAGGGGGGCAGATTCAGACTATTTAGGACAATTAATTGTAACCCCGGAAATGGTAGCTAAGAAAATAAGGGCTATGAAGGATAATAAATCACCTGGAGTGGATGGGATTCCGCCCAAACTACTATTGGAAATTGTAGGACAAATTAGCGTACCGCTTGCAACACGTTGTAGTTGTCATTAGAAGAGGTAAGGGTTCCTTTAGAATGGAAAGAGGCAAACATTATACCGTTATTTAAAAAAGGTTCGAGAAACAAGTCAGAGAACTATAGACCAGTGAGTTTAACATCAGTTAATTACAAATGATTAGAAAGACTAATTAAAGATCACATTTTTTTGTTAAACAAAACTTGATAAACCCATTTCAACATAGTTTTTTTAAAGCGAGGTCATGCTTTACAAATATGTTATGTTTTTTGGAAGACATCACTAAGTGGGTAGATGAGGAATCACCAGTAGATATCGTTTACTTAGATTTTCAAAAAGCTTTCGGCAAAGTACCACATCAAAGTTTACTGCTTAAACTAAAGGTCCATGGCATAGGAAATGGTATAATAAACTGGATAGAAAAATGGCTGATTGACAGAAGACAACATGTAGTAGTTGATGGGGAGGCTTCAAACTGGAAATCGGTATTGTGTGGGGTACCACAGGGATCAGTACTAGGACCTATATTATTCTTAATATATATCAACGATTTGGATGATGAAATAACAAGCAAGGTGTTGAAATTTGCGGATGATACAAAAGTGTTTAGAAGGATTAAAAGTGATGGAGATAGACAGCATTTACAAGATGATATTGACAGTTTGATCAAATGGTCTGAAAAGTGGCAAATGCTGTTCAATTTTGTACTAAGCACTACTGTAAAAGAAAAGGACTTAGAGTTAACCATTAGTGCTGATATGAAGGTTTCAGAGCAGTGCGGAATTGCAGCTTCAAATGGAAATCAAATTCTTGGATTATTAGACGAAACATAACGTATAAGGAAAAAGAGCTAATAATACTGCTGTACAATACAATAGTGAGGCCTCATTTAGAATATCGTATTCAAGAGTGGAGGCCATATCGCAGGAAGGACATAGATATGCTAGAAAGAGTGCAGAGGAGAGCAACTAAAATGATACAAAAACTGAGGGATCTTAGTTACGAAATACGCCTAAACAAATGCGGTTTAACAACACTAGAGACCAGGAGATTGAGAGAAGATCAGATAGAAGGGTTTAAAATAATGAATGGTTATGAAAATATCGATAGAAATATTTTTTCTCAGTTAAGAAAGATAGAAGGACTAGAGAACATGAAGTTACATTAGCAAATGAGCAGTTTAGATTAGATATAAGAAAGTTTTCATTTTCACAAAGGACTGTAAATGAATGGAACAGATTATCTGCTGATTGTGTGGGTGCTAGTAGCGTGAATATGTTTAAAAATAAAATCGACACACCTCAGAAGGGCATAGATAAAAGGGTCGGACTCTCGATAAGCCAAATGGCTTCCTTGTCCACCTGCCACCTAGAGATAATTCTCTGGGTGGCAATCTTGTTAAATCTTGTTAAATATGTAGAGCACTGTGAACATTAATGGATATGGCGCAGCATGAACAAAAACATTACATTATACTAGTTAAACACGCACTTTAGTCAGTACAGCTGTTTACATTTATTTGTTTTATATTTTATTTCACATTATGTTATTTCTTTACAAAGGTATATTTTATATTACATATTCTTTCTTAAATTGTTATGATAGTGATTATGTTTTATTAATGATGTATTTTAATATGGACTTTTTTATTCGAATACACGGCATTATACAATTAGCAGTTTATTATTATTAGTAGTATGTGTGTGTGCGTGTGTGCGTTTGTAGGCTTACTCTCTTAAATTACATTAATATATGTTCTTTTTAAAAAATCTGAGGGAACATTCGTGTGAGTAATTGCTAAATTACCACTTATTTAGTTATGTCATCGATTGAGTACAAACAAAGTGTTAAAAAGTTGTCTTAATTGTGAAATAATTAACCCAAATAAACATCGTTCGTATTCAGTTGAAAAATGTAATAGTTCTGGTATTATGTGCAATTGTGAATTATGTATACATAATAAGGCTGTCCATACCAAACAGTTACTTTATTGTAAGTTCACAATAATTATTGTTGTCAAACGTAACTTTTTACAACCCCTATAATAATATAAAACGTACTTTAACAAATTAGCTCATTAATAGAGTAGGCCACGCTGTGGTAAGGATGTCCACAAATGGAATATTTTTGGAATAATACATATTTATTTGCAACTTTAACGACTTGAAATAAGCGCCCATTGACGCTGCAGCCTCACTGGTCTCGGCCGATTTTATTCGTGTGCTATAGTTTCGACGCGAAATTCCGTTGCAACGCTGTATTGTATTTTTTTCAAACCTAAAACTTGCACTGAATGATGGCACACCAACCAGGTTTATTAAGACTGTAGCTGTCAGTTTAACATACACTTTCACCGAAGCAATTAAACGAGACAACGTCCAAGCCAAGGGGATACCGATTTGGGCGGTGCACGAATTTAGGGCGAACTATAAAACAATGAATGTGCAGTCTGAGATTTTCATC
This sequence comes from Escarpia spicata, assembly GCA_963995525.1. NCBI lineage: Eukaryota > Metazoa > Annelida > Polychaeta > Sabellida > Siboglinidae > Escarpia > Escarpia spicata. The sequence goes on from OZ023217.1 coordinate 22,417,161, forward strand.
GACATTACTAGCAGCAGTAAGGTCGATACTAATTATTGTCCCTCGGCTTCAGGAGCCAGGCATTGGTTGTAAGTTGGTGAAGCCTTCCCTCGGACCAACTGCAACTAAAAAGGTACAAGTTGTGTCGCGAGGTGTGCGTACATTACTTTAGCTAAGTTTAGGGAAAGGGGAGAAATAAACACCCCGCGGGTGCTGTCAATTAGCGTATATTGATTCATTGTTGCTAGTCCCATAACTGCAATACTTGTTAACTATGCTGGACAATCAGTGTTATACCTGCGACCTAGAATACATCAATGCAATAGCGTTTATCGCCAATGATCCGAAACGTCAATGTTTGCCGTCTTTTCTGTTTTTTGTTCGCGCACGCGCAAAAGCACCACACGTCATGTACTATATTTAGCGCTACGCCTCAATGCTGACGAGTGCTACTATTGTGCGCCGTCGCGCATTTCGTCGAAATGCGCAGGGAGATTTTCAGAAGATTCCACATACAGTGTTGTGGGCACTAATTAGTCGCAATCACGTCTAACACTATCCGATCATGCCTCTACAGGGGCGTAATAACATGACTATGCACGTTCACACATACATGCTCACAAACATGCATACGCACGCACGCACGCACGCACGCACGCACGCACGCACGCACACATTCACACACGCATGCATGTACGCACATACAAAAATCGCGCATTTGGATACCAGAAAGAGGGGTTGAACACCATGCTGGAGGTGTAAGAGATCAAGCGTAGCGGTGGCTTTGAGGGTTACAGATGGTATGCATTTATATGCAGAAATGCGATGAAGGATATACAGAAGACGGCGCGAATGCGCGGGGAAGCATACAGAGAGGTTACGACAGACATAAATATCTCAAACAAGTTAAAACGCAAATCCTTAAAAGGTCTTGTCTGTTCCGGTACCCACGATCATTCACCCGAACCACCAACTATTAGTATAGAGTAGCTCTGATGTATCGTGCTTCGGTAATAATAGCAGTCGACTTGCGGACTCTGGGTGAGCCGTATGGAAATTCGCTGAATCAATTGTACTGCGTCCCACTTGCTGTCTTTGTTGGTCATCATTGTGGGATCAGGCGTCAGTAATATGGAATTCCAAGTTAGGAAGTGCTTTGACTGTTTCGTATTCAATATTAACCTTTCATTGACGAAATATTCAAACACACACACACACAAGTATAATATGCATTATTTGAATAAAGTTACATTATATCTTCGAAAAAATACTTATATTAGATATATATATATATATATATATACATTTATACCCTGCTTATGATGACTGGCAGAAACCTGAGCTTGTTTGGTATAAGAATTGAACAAGAATGAATGTATTTGGTAACGGTCAATTAATAATTGTAACCAACAGGAACAAACCAAATACATCACTCGATGAGATAAAGCTTAAGCGCTAAACAACTGATACTATCATCGAGGTACTACAACCAATTATTAAATGACAAATCAGATTAGCAAAGGTGGGTGGTAATTTTCCCCCACCATATAAAACAATAATGTGTATATACATATTCAACACAGGTACAATAGACAATTGGACGTGCTAAACACAAGTATCTCCAACGTTATGGTAACACGTGCAAGGAAAGCATAGGCACATACAAGTGCAGCAGGTTCATCAAAGCCTGCTACCAAAGAAATTAAATATAATTAGGTATCATGCAACAAAGTATCATGGTGGTAGTACGGGGAGGATGGTGGGTTGAAGCAAATCTTCCTTAGTGTTGAAACGGCAAAGACGTTCGCTGCTATCAGGTTCCAACACAAAGGAACAGTCCACACCAGCCTCGTTTTGATCCTGGGTGAATGTTTACGTAATTCGGAACGGTGGTAGACTATCGTGACAACGGATCGTTAACGGATTATTCGCATCACATTGCACAAATACTATTTTTGACATATGTAAAAATATTCATTTATACCCTGCTGATGCTTACTGGCAGAACACAGAGCTTGTTTGCTATAAGAATTGAAAAGTTGGTAACGGTTATTTAATGATTGTATCCAACAGGAACAAACCAAATACATCACTCGATGAGATAAAGCTTAAGCGCTAAACAACTGATACTATCATCGAGGTACTACAAACAATTATTAAATGACAATTTCCCCCCCACCCGGTCTCCTGCAATAGAGGCACAACCCCCACCCCAGGGCTCTGCCAGTGCATTAAACTGTTTATGGAATGGTACGGATACCAACAGTATGAAAGTAAAATAAGTATCAATACACGTTATGTAAGACAGACGCCAGTCATACTGCAACGTCTATTCGATATAACCGCCAATCAGCCTGGCAATTTTACACTTTTAAACATATACGTGACCATGAACTGGATGCAGCAATAGGCGACATAAATCAGTTGGGGAAAGAGTGTAATCCAACCAACGGAATGGGGTGTATACTTAGGAATACGAAGGCGCATACTGGGTGCCAGTCATACTGCAACAACCAATGCTTATAGTACTAGGCCAAATATATGGTGAAAAAAGTGTCTCAAACAAACGGGATGTGGTATATCATTGGGAAAACTATTGCAAACAATGGATGCCAGACATGCTGCAACAACCCCTGCTTACAGCAATATACCAATATTTAATATATATCGAGAAAAGAGTGTGTCCCAAATAATATAATATGGCATATCAGTAGGAATATTACAGTACAGAATGGACGCCAGCCAAGCTGAAGCACCCAACGCTTACAGGAAAGACGAGACAAATCAAGGGCCGGTCATGTGCAGCATAGGAATACGAATGTAGCGTTTAAAGGCAGTGGACTTCCACCTGCCCATAGATTGAATTTGTGTTTCGCTCATCCCCATGTCAGCTGCCGTGGTAGCGGCACCGATTCGAAAGCTGTGAGCTTTATATTTACTGGGGTCCAGATCCACCCACTGGAGAGCTTTATGCAAGTGCTGACAAAAATTGTTTCGAGGTAAACGGGTGTCAGGTGTACCTGCCAGCTTCTGAGCCCCAGCCAATAATGTTTTAATAACAAATTGTTGAGTTGGATCGGGCATACCAGACAATTTATTAATATACAACAAAGTAGACATATAAGTCATTATGGTAGCTGGAGCATAGTCTTGAGAGAAAAGGCTTACTATATATGTAGCCAAATTACCTGTTGAAGCTGGAAATATGGAACAGTTGTGAAATTGTTTCCGGCTGAAAGCTGCGTACGATGTAATATATCGCTTGTAGGCAGCATGAAGTAGATGTAGCATCACTGCTGCCAAGGAAGAAAGGGATCTGGAGCACGAGCTGACCCCCCATGCAAATCCTTGGCATACGTGCAAGTAAAGAATATATCCCACCGGGGCTGCGCCCAGAAGAATCCGGACAGATCAAATTGTCGGAGCGACCGGAATCGTGTGTCATACTGCCGCCAGGCCAACGGTGGACATGTGGCGGCAATATTACGGACAACATCGCAATATTTGAAGAACCCGGGGGCCGCTTCCGGAAATCGTTGGGCATATATTGCCCCGAACACCAAGAAGGCAGAAGTCCACTGGTCGATGGTGGAAATCTGCCTTCCCCTGGTCTGGGGCAGCAAAGAGAAGACGTGGTGAGAGTCACCAAAAGAAACGGCCATTTGTTGGGGTTGTGTATGGTGGATATGGGTAAAATCGAAAAATTCAACAAATTCGTTTGCCCATATCTTGGCCTTCATGCGCTCCGGAAGGTCAGCCCCGAAAGTGGTGGAGTGGAGAGGGACGGATAAGTGGGATGCTCTCAAAGTGCTGAGAGCATCAGCGACAGCAAAGTCTACGGGAGTCTCCCGCTCGATGGCATCGGCCAGGCGACTTCCGGGGCGACATCTACCGATGGCGTGGGCATAGGGGGTGTGACTACATGGGCACGCGTGGCATCCCGGTCCTCTCGCAGTTGTTTCATTACTTCCCAGGTGACAATGGCTACCATATCAGCAGTGCTGGTAGTTGTCACCGGCACACTGTCCGACGTGGCTGGCAAGTCCTCCGGACGTCCCGCAGCGGCAGAAACAGGGCGACGTCGGCGAGCAGGAGGGGCTGGCACGGGCGGTTCAGTGTCAACAGGGCGCTTCCTGGCCGCAAGGCGTTGGGGCGGCGGTCGTACCATGGCCCGAACTGGTACGGCGGACGTCCACGTGGGGGCGTACTGTAAAGTAGTAAACAAAGGGCAGGAACGACATCCATTTGCACCGAAACAATGGCACCAAACTAGTCACTATCACAGCTCACCCACTATCTACCTGGATAACAGGATGGACCATTTGGTATATAATCCTGTGGTCGCCCCATGGGCATCATGAGGTGACATAACCTCAGGATGAAAATGATATATATAATTATAGATATAGATTCACATATGTATATACCCATATTTATACGCACATATATACATACATATATATACATTTATACATACATACACACACCCGTCCATAAATATATACACACATACATAATACATACTCACACATACATATAAACAGAGATAAAATTGCATTTATCAAGATCAAATGGAAAATACATATGTAATATTATAATCAAATGGTTATCATTATTTACATTCCTAAGATGATGGGTGCGCTTGATTGTTGGGTTTGCTGGGCTTTCAAATCGTTTGTTGGACCTGCAACATTCTTAGTTTGCAGATTCGGTTGGCTCTTGACATTTCAAGTCTTTTATATCGTACACAGACTGCTACCCGTGTTTCATGAACGTCACGAATTGTATCATGCACTACATTCGTGTAAGCAGACATAGCTTGTTATACCGGAAATGACGTCATCACAGCTTCGATCACCCTCGGTCACCTCAGCTCACCACGAATTCTGAAGTCGACTCTACTGTTATTACCGAAGCGCGACGCCCGTTCAAAGCTTTCACGCGTCACTGTATCTATGGCTGCGCAAACAAACAACATGGCGGCCGGCTGTACTAGCTGATCGCTGCAGCGGCGTCAACGCGTAACGAAGATTGATGTGTACTGACTAGTCAATCTCCTTTGTCAGGATATAAACAGGTGAGGGGCACACGTCGCAGAATGTCCAGGAAGCAAGTTGCAAGTAGGTTTCTAATTGGTTTCTAACACTCAACGATTACTCGGTGTCAATATTGCCAACTACTCAGCGAGCAAGTTTGAACAAGTTGCCCAAACAATTATTACGTCGCACCTGCTTGTTAATGCGTGACTGTTTATTATAGAGCACACGTTATGTGGGCTACGCTATTTCTATCTGAGTACTTTGAATAGGAAACACAGTCATCTGAGTGCGATATAAACTGAGAAACAATGTCATAATGAAGTGTGCATAGCGCTTACCCAAATGGTGGAAGTATTCACATAGTCTAAAAAGACAGTTTTAAACGATCTATATCCGCGGAATGTATTGAGTAATCCTTTGATTTTACCGTCTCTACAGAGAAAATCGTGTAAATCTTGTGTATATTTACATATTTGGTCTTGTCTTCAGTCGCATCTGTACAGTAATTTTTCAAGTAGGCCTAAATACCGAACATAATACCTTGTTAATAAATAATTACACCGACAGCGGCGGTTCAGGCGCTTAGCCATAGACCCGTTGTCCCGTTATTGGAATGTTACACCGACGGTGACGGCTCAGGCACTTAGCCAGAGACCCGTTGTTTCGTTATTGTAACATTACACCGACGGTGGCGGCTCAGGCAGCCAGATGACTGAATTTATATTTTTCAAATGTCATGGTTTTGTGCTGGCCTATAATTCGATTTTCCCAAAAACAATGTCAAACAGTGTTTGCATTGTCATAAAACGGGCCTTGTGTCACGAATTAGAGGCTACTAATTAATTTCAAAACACTCACCTGTTCAAAACAACACGGTTAAGTTGAAAACACTCACCTATCTATTTCAAAACAGTTTTATCCTAAAAACCGTATATTTACACGTTACGTTACAATTTAAACGCTATAGTCTATATGAATACAAGACTCTAAAATACAAACATATTACTTTTGTGTGTTTGTCAATTTGACCAGAGTGTCTTCAACTTAAACTGAAAACACTCCAGACTGTTTTCAGATTAATTTAAAAACACTTCAGAGTGTTTTCAAATTGGGTAGTGTTTTGAAATTCCTACACCTGAGCTGTTTCCCCGTCGGCGATATATATATATACATATATATATATATATATTATATATATATATATATATATCGGTTTTCCCTCAGACATTTAATTGTGGTGAGACCGTCCCGTCACCTACTATCCCAACACCATCACTACCGCCGCCACCACCGCCACCACCACCACCACCATCACCACCTTCTCGACGTATACAAGATGGAGGCACTGCTCAGTCAATTCACACTGGAGACGAAAGAGGAAGTGAAGCGTTATTTGGCAGAGAAGGAGATCCCGCAGTTGTTCGAGGTCAGTCAAGTACTAAAATACCACCGCCTTTTTCATTCATCAACGCGATGCTATACCCGTTATAGTATACATAGTTATTATTATCATGGCTGTTTTTACCATGTTACAACGGTATTGTATCATTAAAAAAAAAAATTATTTGCTAGGGATGAGGGCAATACGTGGTTGGCGATGTCTTCGTAATTTTGTTGGGAAGATGTGACTCATAATTTCTTAAGAACAATATATTTCGTATATATTGACAGCCGAACGCGGGATTTCTTTTCGTTGGCGGCGTTCGGATAATTACCTTAGGATATATATATGGACGGAGTGCGTAATTTGTTTCGCACGGTTAGGGTTACTGTAGTCTGTTAGGTTTGGGGTCAGGGTTAGAATCAAGGCCGGCATACACTGGCACTTTTCCCCCGACCTGACGTTATAATCACGTAAACTTGAAAACTTTCGAATACGTCAGATCGACACTGACTACAATCGAAGTAGTGGAAAGTTTTCAAGTGTACGTGATTATGACGTCACACAGGCTTCAAATATGGCACAATCGGTGCCGTAGTCTGATATGGTCTGACGTGGTTTGATGTGGTCTGGTCCGGTCAGGTCGGGCGAAAAGTGTCACCTTTATGCGTATGGTTAGGCTGAGGGTTACGGTTATGGCCATATCATATCGTATGCTGATGACGTAATAATGTACATAACTGTTAAAGACAAAGAAGATAGCTTTCAATTAGACAAAGACCTCAGCAGGCTAGCTGACTGGGAATCCGCATGGAGGATGAAGTTCTATGCCACCAAATGTGAAACCATAACAATCACCAGGAAGAGGAACACCATCCATAATGATTACCATCTAAATGGATACACACTGCAACAGGCAGATGAGATCAACTACCTAGGCCTAACTATATCTCATGACCTGAGATGGAACCGACATGTCAACAAGATCACAAACAAAGCAATCAGTGTCCTTGGATTCCTCCGGAGAAATCTGTGCATCACCAGCCTAGGCTTTGATGGTAACTACCATCAAAGCGTTGGCCTACACAAGCCTTGTCAGACCTCATGTTGAGTACGCTCAGGCAGTGTGGTATCCAGCAGTCAAACATCTAATTAATCAACTGGAGGCTTTACACAGCCGTACTGCCAGGTATATTACCAACTGCTCTATCTGGAACAAAAGTGTACAAAGATGGTGGAAGACCTAGGATGGCCACAACTTCAGACAAAACGCAAACAATCCATACTAAAACTACTAACCAATGGAATAAACGTGGACATTTAGTATTGCCACCAATCTACCAACAAGGCAGCACCCACGAAACACCAGAGGAAACAAGAACACATACACACACGAAATTACATTCTTTCTGGTCACGGACATGTAGACAGTGGAAAGAAACTCCCTGTCCCTTGTTGAATTAAAATGTAAATGTCCTACATACTCACAACCTGTGAAAGGGCTTGACACCCCTTCCTTGAGGAATCATCCAGTGTTAAATATTTAAAATCAGGTAAGGGACGTGCCCAAATAGGAGCAATACCACTGGCCGATGCCATCCTTCGGGATGTTGTGCCAGTATTGCAAACGGTAACAGAAACATTATATTGTAATTACGTAGACGCTCCCTATGAAAAAAATTACGCCAGCTGGACGTGTGGTCGTTCCCCACATAGCTATGTTTACCTTACGTTTGGTTTTATATCCTGTTGGAAATAAATGATGTATTTGATTGTCACATCCAAAGAGCACCTAAGGTCGGCCATATTTAACAATGTAGGTCGAGGAACCAAAAACAAAAATAATACAGTGAAAGGTCATAGCGAGATCTGAACAATGACCGTGGTTGTGTGTGTTGTCGTCAGAGTATCGCCACTGGGCTGCTGTACAACCGGCCGAGCGACCCGGCTCAGTTCGTACAGGAGTGTCTCGCCATTGTGCGCCGGGGAGACTGCGACATCCGCTGGAACACCTTCCTCGACATCCTGAATCCGCCCAAACGTCCCATCATCACAAGGGATGGTGCGTGTTCATCTATTCTTCTCCCTCCTCATTGTCTTGTGTATTCTTCCCATCTTATTCTTTTTCTCCTCCTTCTCATCTTCTTTCTTCTATTTCTTCTCCTTCTTCGTTGTCGTCTTCTTGAACTTCTTCTCCTTCTTATCCTTCTGATCATTCTTCTTCTACTTCTTGTTCTTCTTATTCTTATCATCCTTCTTCTTCGTCCTCCTAGGCTTTCTCCTTCTTCTGCTACTAAGCTTTCTTCTTATTCTATCCATATTCTTCTACTTCTCCTTGTTTCTTCTTATATTTTTTCTTCATAATGTTATCATTCTACTTTTTCCTCCTCCTCCTCTTTCTCCTTTTCTTCTTCTACCCCTCCTTTTTCCCCTCTTTTTTCTTTTTATTCTTTTCTTTCTTCTTGCTCCTCCTCCTCCTCCTCTTCATTCTCCCTCTTCTTCGTCTACTGTTACTTCTTCTTCTACAAATTCTTCTTATTCGTCTTCTTCTTATTCTTTTCATTCTTTTTCTTCCTCATCCAACTCTTTCTCCTTCTTGTCTTTGGATGTGTCAACATAATATTATCACCAACGACCGATCTACAATGTTTTTTCTTTATTGTCACGAATTTTACGCACCTAACCAAAATTATTTACTGATTATTTGATGTCAATTATAACATAACATTTTCTAAAGGAGGTCATGCATAGACCCATTAAAATAGTCCAGACATTAAACCAACCTACAGTTATTACGAGTGTTTTCATTGGTTAGCTTTTTAGGGACATAGCTATCTATTTATAATATGCTATTTACAAAAAAATCTGTCAATCAGATACAGTAATATCCCTGCAGTATTTTCAAACGTATACGATTTGGCCATGACTGAAAATACGTGTTAAAAATAAAGGTAAGAAAAAGGTAAGTTCTTACATAGCGCGGTATCCAGTTCTTTGGACTGTTCAAGGCATTTTTCACATTATTACCTGACAAACTTGTTCAATTGAACACCATCTCGACTTCTCTGGGAAGCATTCAGCCACGCTGTAATTACTGCACGAAGACTATTCGCACACAATTACACACCACTGTCCATAGCCAGGTACTTATTCACACAGCTAAGGAAAGTAGAGTGAACCAACTTGACCAAGATTTGAAAGAGCAGCAAGAGGATTAGAACCCGGATGTTCTTGACTGAGAGCCCGATGCTTCAACAACTATAATACTTTTTTTATGTAAGTAAAGATACACAATTAAATCATCTGCACATTTGAAGGTGAAATTTAGAGTTTTTCACACACTTTTTATAGGTCTGTCAAATGTTCGCGTTACACAATGTACTATAAGATAAAAACATAAAGCATACGCTGTACATTTATATGTACTTTGACACTGAAACATTTAGTAAATGTTGGCTTCTTAATTTTACCCAAAAAAATAACCATGACAATTTATAACGTCTAGTCTTAGCATTTTAATCAAATGTAAAAACTCCTGAAGATGTTTTTAATCTGGATATTATTGTAAAACATTAGTATTATTAGTATTGCTAGTTGTTGTAGTATAACTAGCTACGTATACTTTAATCCAATAACATATTTGTGTATATTCCTTTGACGTCGCGTTAATAGAGATTCCAATATTTTGCCAATACGACGTTGACCATTTTGTTGTGTGACGTCACTGTATGATCACGTAGCATAGGTTATTTATGTAAGCGACGCCACAACTGTTGACTTCATTGATTGAAAGGACCATCCCCCGACATCACAAAAATCGTTGCTGCTGGGTCTGGGGTGATGGACTGCCTCCCCCCCGAGATCAACCTTTGAAGTAGGCAAAAAGCACATTTATTTATGGGAACGACGCCAACGCTAAAACAGTTTCAAAGGTTCTGCTGGTGCTGCCTGAGTACAGAATGACCAATGACAGACACACGCACACACACTACGTGGGTGTACAGGCCAACCTTACGAGGCATCACATTGGGGTGGGGGTCTCAAAAACATTCAAACGTAGCATGACGGATGCCCCTTAATTGAAACAGAGCAGATACAATGATTTATAATAATAATATAATAATAATGTTTTTATTTCAGACAAGTATTGTGTCCATATTGGAAAAAAAGTACATCGATAAAAACATCCATATAAAATAGAAACATAAATAAATAAAAAATAAAAAAATATGTTGATAAAAACATTATATTTAATTTTTTTTTTTTAATTATGCAGAGCCTTAATCCACTGATGCCGCAATTGCGACGTACTGTATATGTCGCTAGTAACAATACTCTGAATAATTGTATTAAAAGATCTGTTCATCCTCGTGATTAAGCTAAAATACCTGGTCTGATAACGCATTTACATGATTTTACATTAGCTGTAGCAAATATGTGGCTAGCGCTACATCTCATCGGCAGATTGTTCAATATTCTGTATGAATTGTTATAGGCAACAATACATTCCTGAAAATTAGCTTTTCTAAAATTAACCCATAGCGCACATCAATATTACTTAAATATGCAGTAAACAGCTTATTCTTTACAGCAGTAGAGACAAAATAATGTTGCCGTAACATGTTACTTTTGGCATAAAGAAGTCTAACTTTGGCTTGAATGTCAGCCTCATCCGATAAGTCGTTACAAATTACATGCCCAAGGTATTTACAAGGTGGCGAAGATTAACTTCTTTCCTCATAAAGTCATTTCCCTGGCAAGATTAGAATTTCTAGAATCAAAGTACATGACCATGGATTTATCAGCATTATATTGAATGTCGTGCTCACACCCATAAGAGTAACATACGTCAAGTAAAGCTCATAGTCCCTTGGCGGAAGGAGCGAATAGAAGTAGGCCATCAGCGTATATCAGGTGATTAACAACCATAGAACCCAGACTACAACCAATATGTTGTTTATATAGTTGTACAATCAAATTGTCCATGTAAATGTTAAAAGTAAAGGGGATAATTGTCCACATTGCTTAACACTGTTACCCACTGAGAAGAAATCCGAGTAGATAGATCCCATCGGATACATACACATTGGTTATTGAACTAATTGCTGAGTATTGTTAGAATATATTTCGGTACGTCTCGCTGTTCTAATTTCGTTAACAGCTTATGTCGATTGACTCGATCAAATGCTTTTGACGCATCCAAAATTGCAACATGCATAGCTGAACCATGTTTAGTGTAAAATCTTAATAATTCCTTATAACAAGTTGCGCTACTATTTTTTTAATGCAACAAGAATAATAATACAAAAAGTGTGTACATAAAAATAATATTAGCACATAGTTAATCAGTGTATGGAATAGTTTCGTAGAATTCACAATGATAATGCACACGCGTCGCCACGTGATTAATAAATAAAAACCATCCACCTGCACGCTCCATCGAAGTTCATGTGTTTGTGTGTGTGTGTGTGTGTGTGTGTGTGTGTGTGTGTGTGTGTGTGTGTGTGTGTGTGTGTGTGTGTGTGTGTGTATGTGTGTGTATGTGTGTGTGGGAGAGAGAGAGAGAGGGAGGGAGGAAGGGAGGGAGGGAGGGAGGGAGGGAGGGAGAGAGGGAGGGAGGGAGGGAGGGAGGCAGGGAGGGAGGGAGGGAGGGAGGGAGGGAGGGAGGGAGGGAGGGAAGGAGGGAGGGGGGAGGGAGGGAGGGAGGGAGGGAGGGAGGGAGGGAGAGAGAGAGAGAGAGAGAGAGAGCGTGCGTGCGTGCGTGCGTGCGTGCGTGCTTGCGTACGTTTGTCTGTGGCACGTCGTAAGAGTATTTAATGACTCGCTCTTCACTGCAAAGTATGAACATGTCGCAGGGATCTGAAACGCTGTTGTTTGTTTCAGTCGCCGTCTAGTGCTGTCCTAAATACCAGCAGGAGCGACCGCGCCACCGACAAGTCCCATTGTCGCTAACTTCGCTGTCACTGACGATATCCTGACGTCTTCGTGAATATCTTCACCTTGCATTTGTATCCTTGCAAATGAGACCGGCTGCCCGTGTCTACCGGCTGCACATCCATGCCAGATGTCGAAAAGCAAGACTGATGTTTCGGTGTAACCTGGATTTGAGTTATATTTCAATGTTGCAGTAACAACAACAATAACAGCACGACATCGAGAGACTGGACAACAGCACGACATCGAGAGACTGGACAACTTGCACGACACCGAGAGACTGGACAACTTGCATGACACCGAGAGACTGGACAACTTGCACGACACCGAGAGACTGGACAACTTGCGAGTCACTCAGTAACACAAGAACGACGAGTTTTGTAGAAAGACGTAGTTTAGCTATTCCACTTTCATAAATGTTCATGTTGTTTGTAATGCCACAACACTTAATATTGTCCACTACCGGTGTAATCGCATTAACTATGCCTATGTCGTAAAACTGCGAAGGAGATACAAACAACAACTGGAGGTGACGCGAGAACTTTGTTAAGGTACTTTGTTAAGTATAGACGTCGTAGCAACCGGAGAAATGAAAGTTCCAAATAGAGCGACACTCTATTCGCCACGTTGTCCCGTCGATATATGCCTCGTAACATTGTGTCGATCGGTTCTTGGTGACGTCTATACACGTAGACATTGTGTGGCCACGAAAGTCTCTCCGACAACAAGCCATTACACGTGTCCCCGTCGTTACATGATGATATGTTATGTTATCTTAACCACTATTACCGTTGTCATCGACGTGTTTAAAGCCGTCACCGCCAATAATACTGGTGTTTGGAGAAATATCGGAGTCGTTTGCTGGCACAGCTGATGCTACGGCTGCTGCAATAGCTGCTACAGCGGCTGACGGTGCTGCAGTCACCGCTGCCACCACGGCTTCTATTGTTGATGTTTCTGACGTCGCCTCTGGAGCCGCTGTCGGTGTCGCTTCTGGAGCTTGTGTCGTTGGTGTGGCGTCGGAGCTGACGAGGTCCCTTTGGCGATGGACGTAGATGGCGACAGCCGCGACGAGACAGACGACGACAAACAGCAGAGACACCACGACACCGGCGACAACCGCGGCACTGTTGCCGTCATCGACTACACCCAACGTCGTCGCTGACACCGACTGCGTGGCCGTGTGACCTGGTCCCGGGGGAGGACCGGGGGAGGACGGAGAGCCGGGTACCCCAGTGGGGCCGGTTGTGGCGACTTCTGCGGAGCTGTCCGACTATTTTTTAAAATATAGACACACAAGAGTAATACATATTATATTATTATTACCCGACACACGCATACACACGGTATATGCATATACGCATAAACGCATACACACGCGAATGCGCGCACACCACCATACACGCATATATACTTTATATATATAT
>OZ023217.1:22435920-22438420 GCA_963995525.1 Escarpia spicata
TTGGGTCCTTGTCGACCACTACATATTCGAAGCCTACGAGAACGAGCACCAATTCACAGCACACACCATCTTCCCACACACCTGCTAATACGCCAACATGACTACACCAGTCACTTCAAAATGTGTATCAAATTCATGCATCTCAATTTGCTATGTTCTGTATAACAGCAGTAATGAAAAGCAAAGGTAAGTTCTTACGTAGTGCGGTATCCATTCCTTAGAACCGACCAGATCGCTTATAGCTAGAATTCATTATATGTGAATACGCCATACCGAAGCGGGCTTCGGCAAAACAGTGAATACAGTGCCCAGTTGAAATTAATAGAAGTAGTTATATGAGGACACTGGCTGATGAATTTTGCCATGCGGATGCGGATACGGAAAAAAGGAATTGCTCCGAGTAGCGATTTGAATCGTATCTGCAGAGGAAGCGGATAGAAAATTCTCAGACGTGACGTCAATACAGAGGTATTCCCCACTCTGTATGTGTTTCCGTACATATGCTAGCTTTACACGTGTATGGTCTCGCCTCTATAGGGAGGCATTTTGTATCGCACCTGCAGCAAATATACCGACTCACCTTAAAGAACGGGCAGTAGTCGGCGGATTTTGTTGAGCCACCATAGTAAGCAAGGTCCGAATCGGCGATGAGTGGAATTTTGACGAAGTTCTGCAGTCAACAAAATCAAATTAAACGAAATGATGTTTCTGCTTATTCGGGTATCTTGCGTATCGGTTAACATAATATGCCAATCTGTTTAGTTATGGTTTTCTTTGCATTACTTTTGTGGCAATGTACACGCGTTTTTGGGTTTTTCGGTATTCTTGCTGTTCGTAATCTCCTTAATAGGACGTTCTTTGCCCGCGGTGTTTTCGTCTTTTGTTTGGTTTATCCTTATTCTTGTTGCGTAGGTCCTGTTAGGACGTGCTATTTCTGATTCAGAGAATCCATTCTTATGGCCCATTTAAATACTATTGACTTTGGCAGTTCGTTGATACAGATATATGTAAAGAATATGGCGTCTACTGGTCCTAGGTTACCAGTCAGGTTTCGCTGTGATATGCATGTGTCAAACGTAAGGAACCTGACTATAGTGTCCTGCCGGTGGTTGATGGAGACTTCTAAATGCAATCACGACGACACGACACTGACAAGCCGAGAGAGCACAGTGCCACAGTCTTCACGCATCAGTAGAATTTACGACCGCAATTCAAAACCGCCAGATTGTATATAGTGCATGCTCCCGACTTTATGACCACGATCGTAACGGTTGATACAAACCTAGATGATTATAGCCGTGCAAAAACACGCTGCCACAGTAGCTAATATTGTGCTTGACAGCGAATGCATCAATTATTATGCTAAACAACCATAGTTTTGCTTATCACATTTTGTTACAGGAATAATTGGTTTCTTGTTCAATGCAAAGCTATTTTGAGTACGAGTTCAACGGAACACGGAAATGCAGACTCGTGTCAATGGTTTGTACTAGAGGCACACGTAGAATGGAAAGTGCCTATGGCGGTTGACTCTCACCTTTGTTGCTGACATTGTTCTTATGTTATGTAGAATGAATTATTTGTATTCGTAATGTCAATGCATGTAAACAACAATATTGTAATGCTGGCTTTAATTCATATGTTGTTATTATAATGCATAGATCCATTTGTTCAATTTCTGATTACCATGACTTAATCCGGCAGTAAAATCTGCACTTTTTCGAACTTTACACCTGCTGTCAAATGTTCGTGTTATTGCATCAAACAAGCTGCGGCCACACATAGACCTGTACACTCAGTTTACCACACTCCATGACAGGATACATAAAGAATATGATGCTACTGGCGGGGAAACAGTCCAATGGTTATTGGCAGGATTAAAATCGCGGCGATACGATACTAGACGATTGTGATCGTGATTGGCCAACACACAACTGGCCTGGTACTTCGGGTGTAATGGTTGTTTGTAGCGTTTCAGGTTGCATTGCACCAAGGAGTTCTTCTCAAGCGAACACCTCATCTTTGGGGACTCTAGCAGGACGTCGCAGAAGGGCGAGATGGGCAGGTTACTGAGAAACAAAGCGTCACCACAGATTAACACATCGCATTCCAGACAAACACCACCGTTGACAAATTATATCAAAGCAGATGATTAGGAAAGGCCAAATAACATTATACATGTAAAAGAATAATAAATATAATAACTGAACAAATATAATAACGATGATTTGGTTATAATGGCGATGGCCGGACATTAGAATACTCAATTTAAAGGGAATTACGGAAATCGAAATATTAAGAAATATAGAGATTAACGTGACAACTGCCCTCATTGTGTTCGGCTTCTTCCCAGTGCTCTGTGGGTTTCTTCCATGTATTAGCAACTTTCTCTTTCCTCTCCAGGGATGGGTGCTGACAACTGATACCACTGAAGACGTAATGCGGTCCGGTTGATAATGATGTATTCTACTTGTTCGTTTCACAAGTTGGATTACCTTGG